>UESW01004107.1:348147-450123 GCA_900491605.1 Calamus simplicifolius | reverse complement strand
TCCTCCTCCACATGTTGCTTCATTGTCAATTCATGGGTCATAAGGGATCCAAGAAGCTCTTCCAAAGGTAAAGTGTTTAGATCTTTGGCTTCTTGAATGGCTGTCATTTTGGCTTCCCATGATCTTGGTAGTGACCTAAGAATTTTGCGAACCAAATCAGCATTAGTATAGGTTTTTCCAAGACTCTTCAAACCATTAACAATATCAGTAAATCTAGTATACATGCATGTTATGGTTTCAGATTGTTCCATGCTAAACAATTCATATTTATGCACAAGTATATTAATCTTAGATTCTTTAACTTGGTTGGTTCCCTCATGGGTAACCTCTAATCTATCCCATATCTCTTTAGCGGAATTACAGGTAGAGATACGATTAAATTCATTAGCATCAAGAGAACAATATAAAACATTCATGGCTTTTGCATTAAGCTGAGCCATCTTCCTATCATTTTCATTCCAATCCCTTTCGGGCTTAGGAACTATAGAACCATCAACTAAGTGTGTGGGTGTACTAGGTCCATTAATTATGACACTCCACAATTCATAATCTGAAGCTTGAATGAATATCCTCATTCTTGCTTTCCAATATGAATAGTTGGAACCATTAAATAAGGGTGGTCTATTTGTAGAATGGCCCTCAGCAAAACTCGAGCTGGCTTGTGTTGCCATTTGGATCTTTCGCTCTTGATCGTGTGATCAAAAAAACAAATGAGCACAAGCTCTGATACCAATTGTTGGCCCAGATGGCAACCCAAGAGGGGGGGTGAATTGGGTTCTTTAAAAATTAAGCCTTTTAAAATAATTTAAACTATTGATGAGAGGATATACACAATTAATTCAAGTTAAAGCACAATAGCAAGAGAGAGAGACAAATAAACACGGCAAACACAAAGATTTTATAGTGGTTCGGTGTATCCAACACCTACGTCCACTCCCAAGCTCCACTTGGGTCCACACTATAATCTCCTCGATTACAGTCGAGTTGTTTTACAAGCTCACAACCCAAACTTGTTGTTTTCCGGGATCACAACGAACCCAGCCGGTTTTACACGGGCTCACCAGCACAAAACCCAACACACAAGCTATCCTTAGCTTGTCCGAGGTAAACTACCTCCACTAATTCAATCCACTGATTGAATTAGCAAACCACAAGATAAAAATATGAGTTTAGTACAAAACAGCTCCTTTTGAGCAGATATTTCAAAATAAAAAAGTTTAGAAGGGCCTGTTTAGATTTGATTTGAGTGCAGGCTTTTCTTCTTTTCTTCTTTTCCTCAACTCCTTTGAAGTGTGGAATCGGGCCTCAGCTCAGATTCTTCACGGATTGAATGTTGGAGTTGATTTGAACTTTTCTCCCTTTCTTTGAATGTTGAAAATCTCTTGATTTGATCTTGAATGGCTCTTGGATTTTCTTCTAGACTTTCTTGGATTGATGAACTTGAGCACAGATGAAGTCTCCTTTGATTTCACTTTCTCTTTCACTCTATTTTTGAATCTCGGATTTTTCAAATGACGCTCTGTTTTTCCTCTTTCTGAAAGATTTTTCTTTTTTTTCTCTCTTGATCTATATATGTATATGTTTTGATTTGAAAACGGCCTCTCTATTTATAGACTCTGCAAAATATAGCCGTTAGAAACAAAGAAATATAGCCGTTATTGAAAAATATTACCGTTGGCGCTGAGTTGGCATTCAGAAAAAGTCACGCCCAGATTTGTTGGAGTCGGCTCCAACTTTAGGCGAGTCGGCTCGAAGACGCGATGCCAAAAATAGAAACATTCAGATAGTTAAGGGGTCGACTCAAGAAAATAAGGTGTCGGCTTCTGACAGTCGGGGTCGACTCATGAAAAGCAAGGGGTCGACTCGAGAAGTGCTCAGAAAAACAACTCTCTGGAGTCTGAGCAGAGTCGACTCTTACAGTCATGGAGTCGGCTCGACAATATCGGGGGTCGACTCTTGAAATCACAGGGGTCGACTCGAGAAAAAAGGAATCTCTGTATACTGAGTGGAGTCGACTCTGAAACTCTAGAGTCGGCTCCGGAACGTATCAAAAATCAGAGAATTTTCTGATTGACTTTGAAATTCATTCCAGATTAATTTTAAATCAATTTTTGACTTGAATATAATAAATTTGACATTAAGAATCAATTCAAGATATGTTCCAAAAACTCATTGATTGAAATATGAAGTATAAAAATTTCTTTTTGAAAGCTTAAACATGGAGCTTGAAGCTACTTTCCAATTGATTATAGTCATACTTAACATACTCATTGATTATGATAAATAAATTCATTGCTCATGTAAATAAATTCATTGCATCTTTTAATATACTCATGGCTTTTGGTAATCATCAAAATCAATAAATTAGGACAACAATTTCTCAATAATCTCCCCAACACTATCTAATTTACAACCAGCATAATCAGAATCAGAATAAGCAATCAATTTCAAAGTTGAGTCTCTAGAATACCATAATCCTACATTTTTAGTTCCATTTAAGTATCTAAAGATTCTTTTAACAGCAAATAAATGTGATTCTTTAGGATTAGATTGATATCTTGCACATAGGCAAACAGAAAACATAATATCTGGCCTACTTGCAGTTAAGTAAAGAAGTGATCCGATCATACCTCGGTAATGCTTCTGATCTACTTTCTTACCTTCTTCATCCTTGTCCAGCTTGCATGAGGGACTCATTGGCGTACCAAGGGGTTTAGCAGATTCCATACCAAACTTCTTGAGTATTTCCTTTGTGTACTTTGTTTGGTTGATGAAAATCCCTGCTTTCTCTTGTTTGATTTGAAGTCCAAGGAAGAAATTGAGTTCTCCCATCATGCTCATCTCGAATTCTCCCTGCATTAACTTAGCAAATTCTTGACAAAGGAGATTGTTAGTAGCACCAAATACAATGTCATCAACATAAATTTGAACAATTAAAAATTATTTTCTTTTCTTTTTAAAAATAAAGTTTTATCAACATTTCCTCTAGAAAAATTATTTTCAATTAAGAATTTACTTAATCTATCATACCAAGCTCTAGGTGCTTGCTTTAAACCATAAAGTGCTTTGTGTAGTTTGAAGACGTGGTTTGGAAATTCATGATCTTCAAAACCAGGAGGTTGTTCAACATAAACTTCCTCATTTATAAAACCATTTAAAAATGCACTTTTAACATCCATTTGAAATAAGTTGAAATTCATATGACATGCAAATGCAAGCAGTAGTCTAATGGCTTCTAATCTAGCAACAGGTGCAAAGGTTTCATCAAAATCTATACCTTCTTCCTGATTATATCCCTTTGCAACTAATCTAGCCTTATTTCTAATCACCAAGCCATTTTCATCCAATTTATTTCTAAAAACCCATTTAGATCCTATTATAGGGTGATCTCTAGGTCTATCTACTAGAGTCCAAACTTGGTTCCTAGTGAATTGGTTTAACTCTTCCTGCATTGCTAACATCCAATAACTATCTTTCTCAGCTTCCTCTATAGTTTTAGGTTCTATATGAGATACAAATGCAAGATGATTATTGATATTTCTCATTGATGATCTAGTCCTTACACCTTGAGATGGATCACCTATGATTAGGTCCTTAGGATGACCATAAGCATATCTCCAATCTCTAGGTAGATCTTTATCATTATGAGCAGTATCAATACCATCATCCTTAGGTGAGTCATCATCCTTAGCTTCAGGTTCTTGATCTGAAGATACATTTAATTTTTCAATACCTCTTTCAATCAAAGATGTATCTTCCTCATCATCAATTTTACCCGAACTTGATGCTAAAGACTCATCAAACACTATATGAATGGATTCTTCTACAACTAAGCTTCTTTTATTAAATACTCTATATGCCTTGCTAGATGTAGAATATCCTAGGAAAATGCCTTCATCAGACTTTGCATCAAACTTCCCAAGATTGTCCTTACCATTGTTATGAATAAAGCATTTACAACCAAATGCATGAAAATAACCTAAATTTGGTTTCCTATTATGCCATAGTTCATAGGGAGTCTTCTTAAGGATAGGTCTAATCAGGGCTCTATTTAGGATGTAACATGCTGTGTTTATAGCTTCCGCCCAAAAATATTTTGGAAGTTGGCTTTCACATAGCATGGTACGGGCCATGTCTTCTAAAGTCCTATTCTTTCTTTCTACAACTCCATTTTGTTGTGGTGTCCTAGGTGCTGAAAAATTATGATGTATGCCTTTTTCAAAACAGAATTTTTCAAATAAGTGATTTTCAAATTCAGTTCCATGATCACTTCTAATAGACACTATGGTAGTGTTTTTCTCATTTGTGACTTTCTTAACAAATTTCAGGAATATTGAGAAAGTCTCATCTTTGTGAGCCAAAAATATTACCCAAGTGAATCTAGAGTAATCATCTACTATCACAAGACCATATTTCTTTCCTCCTAGACTTGTGGTTCTAGTAGGTCCAAAAAGGTCCATGTGTAGTAGCTCTAGTGGCCTAGTAGTTGAAACAACATTCTTAGATTTGAAAGAAGTTCTTGTTTGTTTTCCAAATTGACATGCATCACAGATTCGATTATTTTCAAAATTTAAGCTAGGAATACCTTTAACTAAATCCATTTTCAATAGTTTAGAAATTAGGTGTGTGCTTGCATGACCTAATCTACGGTGCCATAGCCAACCAATCTCATTCATCTTAGCATTATTAGCAACTAAGCAATGATTACTTGGAGATAAATTACTCAAATCAATTAAGTACACATTGCCATAACGTTTACCAACAAGAATAATGCTGTTATCAATGGGATTAGTAACAGTGCAAATAGAAGCTTCAAAGGAAACTTTGAAACCTTTATCACACAGTTGGCTAATACTTATCAATTATGCTTAAGTCCATCAACATATAAACATTATCAATATGAGTAGATGGAGTAATTTGAATCTTACCAATACCCATGATATGGCCTTGACCATTATCACCAAAAGTAACTACTCCACCTCTTTTCGATTCAAGGGTGATGAATTGATCTTTGTCACCCGTCATGTGTCTTGAGCAACCACTATCAAGGTACCACTTTCTTTTCAGTCTGATGGCTGCAAGACACTCCTGCAAAATATTCATATCTTAACTTTAGGTACCCAAGCCTTCTTGGGTCCTTCATGGTTAGATGCAATAAATATTGTTCCTTTGGGAACCCAAATCATCTTTCTTTTATCATGTGGAGTTTTACACATATAAGATTTATGTCCTTTGTTTCCACATTTAAAACAGTAATATTTGATGATTTTTCAGCATGTACAAAAATATTTTTCAAGGATTTTTGCTTTTTAAGTGGATTATATCCTAATCCAGCTTTATCAAAAATAACTTTTTGATTGTCCAAAATCATATTAAGTTTGATAGAGCTCAAAGTAAATTTATCAACTATAGGTTTAAGTCTATCAACTTCATTTTTCAAGCTTTCATTTTCTTTTATCAAAAGTTCTTTTTCTACAACATGCTTTTCATTTTCTAAAGATAGATTTTGCATTTGATTTTTTAGATCTTTGTTCTTTGAACTTAATTTTGCAAAATCATCCATCAATTCATAAAAAGCACTATGCAACTCATCGAAAGTAAAATCATCAAGAAAACTTGGACTTACCTCATCATTGTCAGCCATGAAGCATAGATTGGCCATTTCACTCTTTTCTTCTCTTCGGAACTTGAGCTTTCCGAATCACTCCATGTGGCCATCATTGCCTTCTTTTTGAATCTCCGGGTGCCTTTCTTTAGTTGTGGGCATTCAGATTTAAAGTGTCCGGCTTCTTACATTCAAAACAGATAACTTCTTTTTCTTTGCCCTTGTCCTCATCTTTTCTAGCAAAGGGCTTTTTCTTTTCAAACTTCTTTTTCTTCATGAATCTTTTAAACTTCCTTGTGATGAGTGCCATGTCCTCATCATCACTTTCATCTTCAGATTCATGAGGCTCTTCCATATATTCAGAAATCTTAAGAGCCATAGTCCTCTCTTCTTTGACTCATCATCATCAATATGTTGCTTAACTTGAAGCTCATGAGTCATTAAGGATCCCAATAATTCTTCCAGGGGTAGGGTACTTAGATCCTTTGCCTCTTGTATTGCAGTCACTTTAGCTTCCCAAGTCCTAGGCAAGGAACGCAAAACCTTTCTCACAAGATCAGAATTATCATAAGATTTACCAAGACTTTTTAAACCATTAACTATATCAGTAAATCTTGTAAACATATCAGAAATAGATTCACATGCATCCATTTTAAACAATTCATACTTATGAACTAGCATGTTAATCTTGGATTCCTTGACTTGATTTGTTCCCTCATGGGTAACCTCAAGTCTATCCCAGATTTTCTTAGCAGAAATGCAAATAGATATACGATTGAATTCATTTGCATCTAATGAACAGTACAAAACATTCATAGCCTTGGCATTAAGTTGTGCCAATTTTTTATCATGTTCATCCCATTCCGTTTCCGGTTTAGGAATCTCCATGCCATTAATTCTAGTAGTGGGTGTGTGTGGTCCACTGACTATAATGCTCCATAGATCATAGTCAAGTGCTTGAATGAAAATTTTCATTCTAGCCTTCCAATAACCATAGTTTAAACCATTAAACAAAGGTGGTCTATTTGTAGATTGGCCTTCGAAAAAAGATGAACCAGCTTGAGTTGCCATGTGGATCTTTGACTCTTGATCGTTAGATCAAATCAAATGAGCACTAGCTCTGATACCAATTGTTGGTCCAGATAGCAACCCAAGAGGGGGGATGAATTGGGTTTTTCAAAAATTAAACTCCTTTTAAAAATAATCCCCCAGCGGAAGTGAAAACTTAGATATATACGAATTAAAACAGAGTAAGCAAGAATAGAGAGTAAGAGACAAGGAAACAATCACGGTAAACACAAGAAGTTTTATAGTGGTTCGGTGTACCTACACCTATATCCACTCCCAAGTACCTCTTGGGTCCACACTATAATCAATCTGATTACAACATAGTTGTTTTGCAAGCTCACAACTCAAACTTGTTGTTTTCCGGATGCACAATGAACCCAGCTGGTTTTCAAGGCTCACAGCACACAACCTTACAACACAAGCAAACTGCTTGCTCAAGTCTAACAGCCTCAATGGAATCAATCCTTGATTGACCCAGCAAACAATAACGTTTTTACAAGTTTAAAAGCTCATCCAATGAGCAAATATACAATAATAGAACAATACTAAAGAGATAGGAATCAAAGCCTGATTTGCAGATCTTGGTGGCTTGCTTCTTCTCTTCTCTTGAGTGGATCTTCCTTTAGAATGCTCTTGAAGCTCCGAAGATTAGAAAGCTAGGGCTTGCTTCTTCTTTTGGGATCTCTTCAAAATAGAACAAGGAATGCTAGAAATCTCTCTCTTTTCTTTTGGGGAATCAGTATAATCTTTCCTTTCGAATCTTCCCTCTTTTCTCTTTTGATTTTCTGATGGATTTCACTCTTATTTTTCTGATTTTTCTCTCTTGTTTCTTGTTTTTCCTCTCCTTTTTCGGATACAATAAAACATCTTCTTATAGATTCTTCTTAATCCATAAATAGCCAAAAACTATCCGTTAGAAACAAGTGTAAGAAGGATTAGAACCAAATATAGTAATAGCCGTTGGGATTAAAAAGATAAAGATAAAGTTTAGAGACATTCTGACAGTTCTGGAATCGTTTCTGACAAACTGGAGTCGACTCTAACTTTTCTGGAGTCGGCTCTAAATCGAAAATCCCCAATCCGCTCGATCTGGAGTCGTCTCTGACTTTTCTGGGGTCGACACGAAAATCTTCTGGAGTCAACTCTAACAGTCCAGGAGTTGACTCTAAGTCATGACCAGAAAAATCATCGTTCTGTCTTTTATGTTGGAGTCGGCTCTAACAGTCCAGGTGTCGACTCTAAGTCTGTGCCAATTTCCGGAGTCGACTCTGCGATTCCATGTGTCGACTCTAATGTTTGCAATCTTACCTTGACATTAGATTCGAACTAGAATTTGATTTGTCTAGTGATTTTGATTAATGAATCAAATCATAAAATGAAAAACTTAATCAAAATCATTAGTAACTTCAAATGTTATACTCAAATAGTTTTGTTAATCATCAAAATCAACAATTGGGTTAACAAGGAGCTTGTCCAGCAGGGTCACTTGGGCAAGTTTGTTCGAAGGAGAAACCTTCCTACTCCAGGTCCATCGGTGCCTCCGACACTTCAAACCGGCATGTACAATGCTCCTACAAAAAAGACCATAGCTATGATTTCTTGGGGGGCAGATGGTAGTTCAAAAAGACAGCGAGAGGGAATAGATTCTGTAATTCCTTTCTTTGGAAGGGATTTAGATGGGGTAGTTAATAAGCACGACGATAGTGTCGTTGTGTTCATGACCATAGCCAAACATCCTGTAATAAGAATTTTAGTTGATAGTGGGAGTTCGATGGATGTTTTGAGCTACGAAGCTTTTGTTCGGATGAACCTGTTGAAGTCTTCCCTCCGACCCGTCGCCACGCCTCTAATTGGCTTTACTGGGGACTCGGTGAGCGTTGAAGGGGAGATTGCCCTTCCTGTCACGGTTGGAACCCCTCCATGTCAAAGCACCGTAGTCATAAATTTTCTGGTGGTCCGGGTCCCGTTGACTTATAACGCTAAATTGGGGAGACCAGGATTGAATTTGCTAGATGCCGTGATCTCCACTAAGAGATTATTGGTAAGATTCCCCATCGATGAAGGAGTCGGAGAAATGAAAGGAGAGCAAAGCCCGCCACCGCTTTGCTATCACCTGTCTCCCAGTCCACTGGAGGCGGCATCGACAATAGCCTCTAAGCCGCTTGACCCCCGGGAGCTGGGAAGGAGGGGGGAACCAGTCGAGCACCTCCTGACCCTCCCCTTGGGGATGACCCGGCAAGGATCGTCCAGGTTGGGGCGTTGCTTCCAGAGGAGGCACGCGATCGACTTCTCACTTTCCTGCATGCCAACGCCGACGTCTTTGCATGGTCGTCCTTAAACATGCCGGGCGTCCCGGAGGAGGTGATCACCCATCGGCTCAACCTCAGGCCAGAATGTCGGCCGGTCCAATAGAAGAAAAGGAGCTTCGCTCCGGATAGACAGAAAGCTATCGACAAGGAAGTTCGCAAGTTGACGGCTGCAGGCCATATTCGGAAAGTTCATTACCCCGAATGGTTGGCCAACGTGGTGATGGTCCGTAAGACCAATGGAAGCTGAAGAATGTGCGTGGATTTCACCGATCTCAATAAAGCATGCCCCAATGACAGCTTTCCCTTGCCCCGGATCGATCAACTGGTGGATGCTACATTCGGTCATGAGGTCCTTAGCTTCATGGATGCTTTCTCCGGGTACAACCAGATCAGGATGAACCCGGTGGATGAGGAAGCTACCTCCTTCATAACTGAGAAGGGGTTATACTGCTACAAGGTAATGCCATTTGGGCTAAAAAACGCGAGAGCCACCTACCAAAGGTTAATGAATAAATTCTTCGAAGGCCAGATAGGACGCAACATGGAGGTATACGTAGATGACATGCTGACAAAAAGTGTCCACGCCATCGACCATATCACTGACTTAACGGAGACTTTTGACAACCTTCGTCGGTACCAGATGAAGCTGAACCCACGCAAGTGTGCATTTGAGGTGACAGCCGGAAAGTTCTTGGGTTTCATGGTGACCCGGCGGAGGATCGAGGCAAACCCGGACAAAGTTCAAGCCATCTTGTACATGAGGTCTCCCACCAACAAGAAGGAAATACAGCGCCTGACGGGAAGGGTGGCCGCCTTGAGTCGTTTCCTGTCCAAGTCCGCTGAAAGGTGCCTACCTTTCTTCAAGGCGCTCCGCAAGGCCAATGGATTCGAATGGACGAAAGAATGTCAGAAGGCGTTCGAAGGACTAAAGGAATTCTTATCTACCCCGCCGC
The DNA here is from genome assembly GCA_900491605.1 of Calamus simplicifolius. Lineage (NCBI taxonomy): Eukaryota > Viridiplantae > Streptophyta > Magnoliopsida > Arecales > Arecaceae > Calamus > Calamus simplicifolius. Next base: position 440,188 of record UESW01004107.1, on the reverse strand, counting down.
TGCTATCCAAGCCAACAGGGGGAGAAGAACTCCTTCTATACCTTGCGGCTTCTCCCGAAGCCATTAGTTCCATGCTGGTCTGCATGGACACCAATGGCATACAAAAGCTGGTGTATTACACAAGCAAGGTGCTCCACGATGCAGAGACCAGGTACTCGAAGATTGAGAAGATTATCTTCGCGTTGATCGTGTCTGCCCAACGCCTGTGGTCATACTTCCAAGCCCACCCGATTGCGGTGGTCACAGACCAACCTTAAAGACAATTCTCGCTAGCCCGGATACTTCCGGCCGATTGGCAAGGTGGGCGCTCAAGTTGGGGGAATTTGATCTATCTTTCCGCCCTCGGTCGGCCATGAAATCTCAAGTCCTGGCGGATTTTTTGGTCAAGTGCACTTGGGGAGAGGAGCAACCCGAAGATCCTTCTATAAACCCCTCGCCTCTCGGAACCAGTGATGATGAATGAGTCCTTCATGTAGATGGGGCATCAAACTCTCAAGGGAGCGGAGCAGGCCTCATCCTGGCCAACTCGGATGGAGTTGTAACCGAGTGCGCACTCCGCTTCCTCTTTCCAGCCACCAATAATCAGGCGGAATATGAAGCTCTGCTGTCTGGGATAAGATTAGCCCGAGAGCTCGGGGTAAAACGCCTTAGGGCGTTCACTGACTCCTAACTGGTCGCTGGCCAAATCGTAAGGGAATATGAAGCAAGGGATCCCATCATGTCCCGCTATTTATGTCAGCTCCCCCTCCTCTCTGGGGCCACCGACAGCACACCTGCACACTTGTGGTAATCGGATAGAGTTTTACTAGTCTTTATGTAGCGCTCCATAAAGAGCTAGAGAACCCCAACTAATTATCATAAGTGGCAGACACACGAAAACACATCCTGTTAAAAACTTTTCATTTTCATCTCAATTATATACACAAATCACTCAATCAACACTAAGCATCAACCTGCTCAGATAATATTTTTCATGACATTCCTCAGGCAGTTTACAAGATCACATTCACAATCGACATCAAAATCCTAAGTGCACACATCATGCTCATAATTTTCTCCAAAACATAAGTCTCGTATTCATATCCAAAAGGTCTAAAACATCATTACATCTCACTGTACACATACACATATACAAAATACAAATATCAAACCACACTCTCTCAATATACAAGGCTAGCATTTATACACCTTGCATCCAAGCAAGCTTCACCAGCTAAGGGTTCTGTCCTGCTTATCTTGTGATCCTGGCAGAAATACTCACTGATCTGAAAGAACATTTAAATCATAGAGGGATGAGACCTAAGTCCCAGTGACTGGATAACCATCTAACTATGGAGAAATAGAGAACCATAACCTCTTAATTTCAATCGTATGCTGATACTATTTAGCTTGTACAACTCAAAGTACATTTTTAACATGATATCAGATAAAATAAAATGTAGCTTATTCTTCAAATAACATATCAGTACTGAAATACTCTATAATAACTTTTCACTGAAAGATAACTCATTAAGATAAAAATCCATGCATTACAATATGAAGATATGCATTCTTTATCTACAACCCAGACTCCCATCAGGATCTGCTTGCCCACTGGCATCTCAAGTAAGCTCTCCCTCTCGGGATAACTATTTGGCCCATTGGCCCTTTTTATATCACAACATATGCTTTTAGATCTCATGATGCTGGGCTGTGTGTGTAATGCCTCTGAGGTACCACCCTACAGTCGCCCTTCTGTAGGTGTACTCTCATCGGGTGCGTGACTAGCAACAGGATCCCCGCACAAATAGCACCCCTTACCCGTGCGGTTCACCTGGCAAAGTGCTTTGTTCCTTAACCCTGGAACCTCGGGTTTTCTCTCTGCCCCCACGGGCTATATATAGTAATCAGCTCCACTGAGCTATGATTCATGCCCCCACGGGCTGCTCACAACCAGCCCCACTGGTCTGGTTAAGCGTGCACTCACCCCTGATTCTGGGGTTCATCGTACGATCTGTTCGCAAGGAGGTGCCGGCTCGATAGTAGTGTGCAATGCTCATGCTACAGTACAGTCTAAAGGGTGATCAGCCCCCTAGCTGCCTGATGCTCAGTATGATACATACATCATTTGTAAAGCTTTATCATGCAAATATGCCATGTATACATTAAAAATTCCCTCATCGAAACTCATGCTTATGTGTTTATGCTCAAAACTCATTTATCAGATATCATATACTAGGTTCTCATTTCTCATATTTAAAACATACATAATACTCTGCTAAACATAACATACCATAACTAGGTATTAATCTCATTATACTAGCTCAAATTAACTTCTCATTGCTAGATGAGAAACCCACTCACCTTAGTAGGTTACTCCTCGACTGGTACTCAACTCTGGTATTTCGGCTCCCTGGAATAACCCTCTTGACCTACGTCAACATACAGATACGATAGCTATTAGGATTACCTCCACACGAGGTTTTCCCACGAACCATGCATGCATACATGATCTATCCTCTAATATCTCATTATTTTCTTCCACCCTTTCTCTACTCAAGATTACTTCTACTATTACCTCAAAATACATAATCTAAGAAAATCTAAAGTCATACAAGATCTAGGGAAGCTATAGCTTACCTGGAGTCGAGCACAAACCCCAAGCTTCCCTTTCCCTTTCTCTTTCTTCCTCCTTTTTCTTCTTCTTCTTCTTCTCTTTTCTCTCTTTTCTCTCTCTTCTTTCTTTCTTTCTTTTCTCTGGCTGAACCCACGTTTCCCTTTTTCTCTAATGACTTGGGGACCAAGTCATGGAAACTTAAGGGTTAAGGCATGCCAAATTCCCTTTTGCCCTCAAACACTCTTAACACGCTTTTTGGAAAACACGTGGCTCACTTATAACCATGATATTTTGCCCTTAGATTTTTTTCTTTCCAAGTTGCCCTTAACACAATTAGCAATTGACATCGGAGCCTTTTCCCATTTTGCCCCTGATATAGCATTTTTTTAATCGATTTATAGCCCAGATTATCATTTTTACTTAAATCGATACTTTTATGTAACATTTCTAAGAAAAGACTTTACCAGCTTGAAGAACTCGATTTTAGAAATCCAACGGTTCAAACGGCATCCAAATCGGACTTGAAACGGATTAAATATGAAATTCTCAAGATTTAACTCAGAAAAACCTGCCGTCTTGGAGTCGGCTCGAACAGATTGGAGTCGGCTCCAGCAGAATAGGGGTCGACTCCAGAAAAGTAGGGGTCGACTCCTGAAAAGTAGGGTCGACTCCAGCTCTGCAGGGGTCGACTCCAAAGCGTGCCGAAAGTTTAAAACCGTGCCAGAGTCGACTCCACTCCAATTAGGTCGACTCCAACCACTAAAAACATCATTTTAGGATAAAACTCAAACTAAACTTGATTTTTCTTGTGATTTAAACCCATTAAAACTTAAGTCTCTCAATTTCTTAAATCAAACTCATTAACATTCAGAAATATACTTATTTACTCCAAAATTTCTTCTCTTTACATTTATCAAAAGGCCAACACACCCACATTTCACTGAAACTTTCTGACTTTCATTTCAAATGAAAATGCCATAAATTACAAGGTTTTCAGGATGTTACAATTCTCCCCCTCTTAAGAAATTTCGTCCCGAAATTTAGCTAGATATATTTTCAAATAGATGGGGGTACTTCAATCTCATCTCATCCTCTCGCTCCCATGTAGCCTCCTCTTTTTGATGATTTAACCATTGCACCTTAACTAATGGAATTCTTTTACTGCGGAGCTGCTTAATCTCCCTACTCAAGATCTTCACTGGTTCTGTTGCAAATGATAAATCCCCCTGTAACTCTATAGTCTCAGACTGAATCACATGAGAGGAATCCGGCACATACCTCCTAAGCATTGATACATGAAATACATTATGAATCTGAGATAACTCTGGAGGTAAAGCCAATCTATAAGCTAGTGTCCCAACTCTTTCCAGAATTTCATAGGGTCCAATATACCTGGGACTCAACTTGCCTTTCTTTCCAAATCTCATAATACCTCGCCAAGGAGATACCTTCAGAAAGACTCTATCTCCAACCTCAAACTTTACCTCTCTATGCTTTTTATCTGCATAGCTCTTCTGTCTATCCTGGGCTGCCTTTAATTTAGCTCTTATAATTTTAACTTGATCTGCTGTAAGCTGCACTAACTCAGGGCCTAACAGCCTTCTCTCTCCCTCCTCATCCCAACACACTGGAGTTCTACATTTTCTCCCATACAAGGCCTCATATGGTGCCATATCAATGCTAGAATGGTAGCTGTTATTGTAAGCAAACTCTATTAAAGGTAGATGATCATCCCAGCTACCAGAAAATTCCATGACACAAGCTCTCAGCATATCCTCCAGTGTCTGGATGGTTCTTTCTGACTGACCATCGGTTTGGGGATGAAATGCTGTACTGAACCTCAATTTAGTCCCCAAAGCTTTCTGTAATTCTGCCCAAAATTGAGATGTGAACCTTGGATCTCTATCTGATACTATCGATACTGGCACACCATGCCTACTCACAATTTCATGCACATATAATTCTGCTAATCTATCCAAGGTAAAGACAATCTTAATAGGCAGAAAATGAGCAGACTTAGTCAATCTATCAACTATCACCCATATAGCATCATTGCCCCTTCTGGTCTTTGGGAGTCCTACAACGAAATCCATAGTTATATGCTCCCATTTCCACTCTGGCACAAACAGAGGCTGAAGCTTTCCAGCTGGACACTGATGTTCAGCCTTAATCTGCTGACACACCAAACACTTAGATACATACTCAGCTATCTCCTTTTTCATACCATTCCACCAGTAATTCTGTTTGATAGTTCTATACATCTTAGTACTACCTGGATGCATTGAATAAGCTGAGCTATGTGCTTCCCTTAAAATCTGATCTTTCACTGATTCCACAGCTGGCACACAAACTCTGCCCTTGAATAATAACACTCCATCACCTCTAACAGAAAACTCTGACTGAGACCCACTCTGAATTAAATCTCTAGCTTTAAGCAAATGTAGATCTAGCAACTGAGCTTCTCTTATTTCTTCTAGCATTTGGGGTCTCACTCTGAAAGTAGCCAACAAGGCTCCTGATTCTTCTACAGCTAGCTCTGCATCTAACCTCCTTAACTCAATCATCAAGGGTAGCTGTACGGTTCTGATAGAAGCCAATGTGGCCATAGACTTTCGACTCAAGGCATCAGCCACAACATTAGCTTTCCCTGGGTGATACTCAATAGTGCAATCATAGTCTTTAATCAATTCAATCCATCTTCTCTGCCTTAAATTCAATTCCTTCTGGGTCAGAATATATTTCAAGCTCTTATGATCAGTAAATATCTGGCATCTTCTTCCATACAAGTAGTGCCTCCAAACCTTCAATGCAAATATAACAGCAGCTAACTCCAAATCATGGGTGGGGTAATTCTTTTCATGGGATCTCAACTGTCTAGATATATAAGCCACTACTTTCCCATTCTGCATTAAAACACACCCCAAACCCTTCAATGAGGCATCACTATAGATCACATAATCACTGGCACTATCAGGTAGTATTAGGATTGGGGCTGAGGTTAATCTCTTTTTCAATTCATCCATACTCTTCTGGCATTCATTAGACCAATCAAACTTGATATTCTTTCTAAGCAGCTTAGTCATAGGAGAAGCCAAAATCGAGAAATTTTCTATAAATCTTCTATAATATCCTGCTAGCCCCAAGAAACTCCTCACCTCAGTCTGATTGGTAGGTGATACCCAATTTACTATAGCTTCAATCTTTTGAGGATCTACCATAATACCTTTGGCTGAAACTACATGTCCCAAGAACTTTACCTCATCCAGCCAAAATTCACTTTTACTAAACTTTGCATATAATTGCTTTTCTCTTAATATCTGCAAAACTGTCCTCAGATGCTGTTCATGCTCTTCACTACTTCTAGAATAAATCAAGATGTCATCAATGAATACTATCACAAATTTATCTAGATACTCTTGAAATACTTGATTCATCAGACCCATAAAAGCAGCTGGAGCATTTGTCAAGCCAAATGGCATTACCAAGAACTCATAATGACCATATCTGGTCCTGAAAGCAGTTTAGATATATCCTCATTCTTTATTCTCAATTGATGATACCCAGATCTCAGATCAATCTTTGAAAACACTGCTGCCCCCTGCAGCTGATCAAACAAATCATCGATCCTTGGCAATGGATAATTGTTTCTAATGGTCACCTTGTTCAACTGTCTATAGTCTATACACAACCTCAAGGTACCATCCTTTTTCTTCACAAACAACACTGGTGCACCCCATGGTGATATACTGGGTCTAATAAACCCTTTATCCAATAATTCTTGTAACTGACTTTTCAATTCTTTCAATTCAACTGGAGCCATTCTATAAGGTGCCCTGGCTATTGGTCTGGTATCTGGGGCTAGATCTATACTGAAATCAAATCCTCTGTCAGGAGGTAACCCTGGCAGCTCCTCAGGAAATACATCTGAAAAATCCCTTACCACAGGGATATTCGTCAGCTCTAAACCATTGCCCTCTAGGCTCACTGCACAAGCTAAATAGGCTTCACATCTCTTTGCTAGCATTCTATTGGCTGACAGAGCTGAAATCACTCCTGAGGGTAACCCCCTCCTATCACCAACAAAACAGACCTCTCTATCATCAGAAGTTTGTAACATCACCTCCTTCCTTAAGCAATCTACTCTGGCTCTATGCACAGATAGCCAATCCATCCCCAAAATGGCATCAAACTCTTTCAACCTCAAAGGAATCAAATCTGCTGCTAATTTCTGACCCCCACAGAAATATCACAACCTCTATACACTTGGTCTGCTATAAAAGGCCTCCCTACGGGCATAGATACTACCAACTGACTACCCAACTGGCCCACATCTCTAACTAGATGCTTAGCAAACTCACATGAGATAAATGAATGCGTAGATCCAGAATCAATTAAAATATAAGCATCATGATTATCGATGGGTAGCATACCTGTCACCACATCAGGATCAATCTGAGCCTCCTGCCTGGTCATGGCAAACACTCTGGCCTCGGCCTCGGAATACTGGATGACCCTCCTGGCTGATTAACATTAGGCCCCACCTGACTGGCTGAAGCCACAACACTACCATCACCCCTCCTACTAGGCTGTCCCCTTGGCATTACTGGCCCCTGAGGAAGCCCACCAGCCTGCTGCCCTCTCCTAGGGCAATCTCTCTTCAGGTGACCTAGATCACCACAAATATAACATCCCTTATTGCCCCTCCTACATTCTCCCAAATGAAGTTTTCCACATACATTACATGGAGGTATATTTCTCCCTCCACCAGAAGGACGACCCTGCTCCCCTACATCACCAGACACCCTGCTGGTGGCAACCTGAGGCACACCCCCATAAGGCTTTCTTTGAACTGGGCTAGATGCTGACACAGATACTGATCCTCTGCCCACATCACCAGGGGCTCTAAACCCAGAATAAAACTGTCCAGTCCTCTGGGGTTTCTTAAATGGCTGAGTCCCTCCCGGAGCAGAAGAATAACTAGGAGCACTTCTTTTCATTCTATCCTGCCTCCTACTCATATATTCTTTTTCAATCTCCTCGGCTTTGAGTGCTCCCTGCACCAACTCAGAGTAACTATTGTAGGTCTGCATACAGGTCTTGGCTTTAATAGGGAGATTCAATCCATCCTGGAATAGTCGACATCTCTCCCTCTCATCAGCCACCAAGGCCCTAGCAAACTGAGATAACTCCACAAAAGTGGCTTCATAATCTGCCACGGACATCCTCCCCTGAGTCAGACAAAGGAAATCCCTCCTCTTCTGATCCCTATAAATCTCAGAATAATATTGCTGATGAAATTCTCTTCTAAAATTTTCCCATGTCAACTCCACTCCCTGGGGCTGCCTGCCCTGAATAGATCTCCACCAACTCTGGGCTCTACCCTCCAGTAAAAAGGTGGCAATACTCAGCCTCTGCTCCTCAGAGCATCCCATCACATCAAATACTCTCTCGATCCTCTGCAGCCATGCCCCGGCCTGAATAGGATCAGTAGTTCCCTGGAACTCCAGAGCCCCTAACTTTCTGGCTCTTTCCACATTCCTCACAACCTCCGTATTTTTAGATGGAAGGCTAGAACTAGCACCCACAGCTGCTACCACAGCCTGAGTAATCATGCCTACCAACTCTGACATACTAGGCCCCTGAGTCTGTACTCGAGATGGGTCTACTGGCACAGGGGTAATAGACTGTGAAGAAGACTCTGGCATCTGCTCTGAAGACGCCCTCACTCTAGCCTCCTTAGATACTGGCTCGGTGGAATCACTAGAAGCCATTCTATCAATTTGACTTCTTCTAACTGACCTTCTGAGTCTACTTTGACCTTTGCTTCTATCCCTGCCTGAAGATTGCTCTGTCTCTCTAGATGCCTTTGTAGTAATCGTCCTACAAGACATTATTCATTACATCAGTTTCATCATTCAATAGCTATAATCATAAACATTCAATCATCCTAGACTCATACTCATACTTATTCCCCTAGGACCTAATAACCTAGGGCTCTGATACCAAAACTTGTCAGCTCCCCCTCCTCTCTGGGGCCACCGACAGCACACCTGCACACTTGTGGTAATCGGATAGAGTTTTACTAGTCTTTATGTAGCGCTCCATAAAGAGCTAGAGAACCCCAACTAATTATCATAAGTGGCAGACACACGAAAACACATCCTGTTAAAAACTTTTCATTTTCATCTCAATTATATACACAAATCACTCAATCAACACTAAGCATCAACCTGCTCAGATAATATTTTTCATGACATTCCTCAGGCAGTTTACAAGATCACATTCACAATCGACATCAAAATCCTAAGTGCACACATCATGCTCATAATTTTCTCCAAAACATAAGTCTCGTATTCATATCCAAAAAGGTCTAAAACATCATTACATCTCACTGTACACATACACATATACAAAATACAATATCAAACCACACTCTCTCAATATACAAGGCTAGCATTTATACACTCTTGCATCCAAGCAAGCTTCACCAGCTAAGGGTCTGTCCTGCTTATCTTGTGATCCTGGCAGAAATACTCACTGATCTGAAAGAACATTTAAATCATAGAGGGATGAGACCTAAGTCCCAGTGACTGGATAACCATCTAACTATGGAGAAATAGAGAACCATAACCTCTTAATTTCAATCGTATGCTGAAACTATTTAGCTTGTACAACTCAAAGTACATTTTTAACATGATATCAGATAAAATAAAATGTAGCTTATTCTTCAAATAACATATCAGTACTGAAATACTCTATAATAACTTTTCACTGAAAGATAACTCATTAAGATAAAAATCCATGCATTACAATATGAAGATATGCATTCTTTATCTACAACCCAGACTCCCATCAGGATCTGCTTGCCCACTGGCATCTCAAGTAAGCTCTCCCTCTCGGGATAACTATTTGGCCCATTGGCCCTTTTTATATCACAACATATGCTTTTAGATCTCATGATGCTGGGCTGTGTGTGTAATGCCTCTGAGGTACCACCCTACAGTCGCCCTTCTGTAGGTGTACTCTCATCGGGTGCGTGACTAGCAACAGGATCCCCGCACAAATAGCACCCCTTACCCGTGCGGTTCACCTGGCAAAGTGCTTTGTTCCTTAACCCTGGAACCTCGGGTTTTCTCTCTGCCCCCACGGGCTATATATAGTAATCAGCTCCACTGAGCTATGATTCATGCCCCCACGGGCTGCTCACAACCAGCCCCACTGGTCTGGTTAAGCATGCACTCACCCCTGATTCTGGGGTTCATCGTACGATCTGTTCGCAAGGAGGTGCCGGCTCGATAGTAGTGTGCAATGCTCATGCTACAGTACAGTCTAAAGGGTGATCAGCCCCCTAGCTGCCTGATGCTCAGTATGATACATACATCATTTGTAAAGCTTTATCATGCAAATATGCCATGTATACATTAAAAATTCCCTCATCGAAACTCATGCTTATGTGTTTATGCTCAAAACTCATTATCAGATTATCATATACTAGGTTCTCATTTCTCATATTTAAAACATACATAATACTCTGCTAAACATAACATACCATAACTAGGTATTAATCTCATTATACTAGCTCAAATTAACTTCTCATTGCTAGATGAGAAACCCACTCACCTTAGTAGGTTACTCCTCGACTGGACTGGTACTCAACTCTGGTATTTCGGCTCCCTGGAATAACCCTCTTGACCTACGTCAACATACAGATACGATAGCTATTAGGATTACCTCCACACGAGGTTTTCCCACGAACCATGCATGCATACATGATCTATCCTCTAATATCTCATTATTTTCTTCCACCCTTTCTCTACTCAAGATTACTTCTACTATTACCTCAAAATACATAATCTAAGAAAATCTAAAGTCATACAAGATCTAGGGAAGCTATAGCTTACCTGGAGTCGAGCACAAACCCCAAGCTTCCCTTTCCCTTTCTCTTTCTTCCTCCTTTTTCTTCTTCTTCTTCTCTCTTTTCCTCTCTTTTTCTCTCTTTCTTTCTTTCTTTCTTTTCTCTGGCTGAACCCACGTTTCCCTTTTTCTCTAATGACTTGGGGACCAAGTCATGGAAACTTAAGGGTTAAGGCATGCCAAATTCCCTTTTGCCCTCAAACACTCTTAACGCACGCTTTTTGGAAAACACGTGGCTCACTTATAACCATGATATTTTGCCCTTAGATTTTCTTTCCAAGTTGCCCTTAACACAATTAGCAATTGACATCGGAGCCTTTTCCCATTTTGCCCCTGATATAGCATTTTTTTAATCGATTTATAGCCCAGATATCCTTTTTACTTAAATCGATACTTTTATGTAACATTTCTAAGAAAAGACTTTACCAGCTTGAAGAACTCGATTTTAGAAATCCAACGGTTCAAACGGCATCCAAATCGGACTTGAAACGGATTAAATATGAATTCTCAAGATTTAACTCAGAAAAACCTGCCGTCTTGGAGTCGGCTCGAACAGATTGGAGTCGGCTCCAGCAGAAGTAGGGGTCGACTCCAGAAAAGTAGGGGTCGACTCTGAAAGTAGGGTCGACTCCAGCTCTGCAGGGGTCGACTCCTAAGCGTGCCGAAAGTTTAAAACCGTGCCAGAGTCGACTCCACTCAATTAGGTCGACTCCAACCACTAAAAACATCATTTTAGGATAAAACTCAAACTAAACTTGATTTTTCTTGTGATTTAAACCCATTAAAACTTAAGTCTCTCAATTTCTTAAATCAAACTCATTAACATTCAGAAATATACTTATTTACTCCAAAATTTCTTCTCTTTACATTTATCAAAAGGCCAACACACCCATATTTCACTGAAACTTTCTGACTTTCATTTTTAACTGAAAATGTCATAGATTACAAGGTTTTCAGGATGTTACAATTTAAGTATGGTGCAGTCGCAAGCTTCTCTCTTAGCTTACTTTAACGTTAGCTACATCCCTCGACGGGAGAATGCTAGAGCCGACGCTTTATCCCATCTTGCCACCTCAGCTAATGGGATGCTGGGAAGAGCTTATGTAGAGCACTTGGAAGCCCCGAGTATTGACATAACAAGAGAAACTCTACCAGTTAAGCAGGAGCCTTCCTGGATGGACGCTTATATCGGTACTTTACCGATGGTACCCTCCCAGAAGACCCTGCCGAGGCCAAGAAACTCAAAAGACGGCCCCGAAGTTTTTCATAATGGAGGGAAAACTCTATCGAAGGTCGTTCTCATACCCAGTTCTCAGATGTGTTGGCCCCACAGAAGCAGATTATATCCTGCGAGAGATACATGAAGGTATATGTGGAAGCCATCTGGGGGGCAGAGCTCTCGCATACAAAGCCCTACGGCAGAAATATTACTGGCTGACAATGAAGGAGGATGCGTCCGAACTTGTTAAGAGGTGTGACAGCTGCCAGCGCCATGCTAACATTCAACATCAACCGGCGTCCCAGCTGACCCCCCTGGCCGCACCCTGGCCCTTCGCCCAGTGGGGCATGGACATCCTGGGACCATTCCCTCCAGCCTCCGGACAACGCAAGTTCTTAGTGGTAGCAGTTGACCATTTCACCAAGTGGATCGAGGCGAGGCTCTCGCTAAGATCACCGAGGGCAAAGTAAGGTCTTTTTTCTGGAAGTCTGTCGTGTGCCGTTCGGGCTGCCGCACACCCTCGTTACTGATAACGGCCAGTTTGACAACACGGCCTTCCGAGAATTCTGCATCGGCCTGGGCATCCATCAACGATTTACCTCTGTGGGGCACCCCTAGACCAGCGGTGCAGCCGAGGTGACCAACCACATCATCCTCCAAGGGCTCAGGGCCCGGCTAGATGGCTGCAAAGGGCGTTGGGTGGAGGAACTCCCCAGTGTATGGTGGGCATACCACACGACGCCACGAGCCCCCACCGGGAAACTCCTTTCAGCCTGGTCTTTGGGACCGAGGCAGTCATTCCGATGGAGATAGGAGTCCCCAGTCCCCGGACCGAGTTATACCACGAAGAGAGCAACCCAAACCAGCTGCGGGCCGATCTAGATTTAGTAGAAGAATTGTGAGACCAGGCGCAACTTCGCATGGCGGCTTTCCATCAGCGAGCGGCCAAATACTATAATGCTCGAGTACGGTCCAAGACGTTCCGCTCTGGAGATCTCGTTCTGCGACGAGCTAAAGTATCAAAGCCAACGGAGGGGGCAAGCTGGCACTGAAATGGGAAAAAACCATACCGTGTCAAGGAGGTACTTCATCACGGGGCATACAAAGTTGAAGAGCTAGACGAGAAACCGCTTCCTCGCACTTGGAACGCCGATAATTTACGCCGGTATTATCAGTAATGTGCTAACTTCATTAATTTGAATCTACTTGACAAATTGTTGTTCAAAATGTTTGTGTTATTTTTTGAGTAATCACGCTTGGCACCAAAGACCGGCTCCGCATCGGCAATTAAGATCGGCTCGCGTCGGCACGAAAGACCAGCTTCGCGTCGGCAATTAAGACCGGCTCCGCGTCGGCACGAAAGACCGGCTTCGCGTCGGCAATTAAGACCGGCTTCGCGTCGGCAATTAAGACCGGCTCCCCGCATTCAGCAATTAAGACCGGCTCCCCGCATCGGCAATTAAGACCGGCTCCCCGCGTCGGCACCAAAGACCGGCTCCCCGCGTCGGCAATTAAGACCGGCTCCGCGTCGGCAATTAAGACCGCTCCGCATCAGCACCAAAGACCAGCTCCACGTCGGCAATCAGGCCCGGCCCCGCGTCGACACTTAGGGACAATGTGTCGGCGCACACAGTCCCATTCTGCGCGACATATCTAACGAGCCAGTAGGCATTCCACGGCTTCGTGCCTGCACGAGCAAGGTCTTATACTACCTACAGTTCTCAACTTTGTCTCTACAACTGAAATTGATCCCGCATCAGTTTCCTAACAGATAGGAATCGCGCTTTCAGCCATTGGTTGTTGATTCGTGACAACTCACACAGGCAAAGCTAATTATGACCAAAGATAAGTGTTGAGAATTAAAATATTCATTGATGGCTAAAAGTTTGCAAAATTGCCGATCCGAGTCGGGCGTGGAGCAATGCAATAAAAAAAACTAAGGGTCATTTGGGGCCGGATCGTCATCTTCAGGGACTTCATCTGGCTCCAACCCTTCAATCCCCTCGAGGTCATAGAGTTCTTGAATTTTTTCCTTGCAGTCTTGGAAGCCGGCCTCGTAAGAGGCTTTAGACTTCCTGAAATCCTCTACGGCCTCTGCAGCTCTTTTCTCCGTCTCGAGGGTTTTTCGCTCGGCCTCCATAACCTTTTTATCGGCCTCGACGACCTCCCTCTTGGCTTCAGTCACCGCCGCCTCCAAGTTAGCAATCTTAGCGTCGGACTGGCGGGCGACCTCTTTGGCTGCATCTATTTCAATGGAGGCGGAATCCAATCGATTCTTCAAAGTGCACATTTCTGATTCCGCTGCCTCCAATCTCTCCTGGCCATTCTTTGCTTCTCTTCGGCCGCCTGGGCATTATCCAGCTCGTTGGCCGCCCGACGCTGGGCAACTTCCAGCGCGTACTCTGCCTTCTCAGCTCTCAGCCGGATGGTTTCGACTTCGCCCTTTATGGTGGCCCGGGGATCCTCCAAGGCCATCTCTGCCTTTTTTGCCCTAGCCTGGAGTGATAGCATCTCCTCCCGCGACTGATCGAGGGCAGCATCACTCAGGTCCAAAGGTCCCTCATGGCGATCAGAGAGTTCAGTGCCTGGGCGGAATGTCAATGTTAAAAAAAAAACAAAACAAAAACAAAACAAACAAAACAAAGGCGAAAAGGATAGTAGGGCAAAGCTCACCCAAAGATGTGCCACGAATGCCTCGCGGAAGAAGGTGGCCCTCCCCTGAAGCCGAAGAAACTCCTGCACCTCTACCACAGATGCTTCGTCCAATGCCCGCTCGGCCCAGCGGCTGTGGTTCGCCAAAAGTGATTGGAAGGGTCGACGCCCCTCCTTTCCACTGACACGGGGCCGCGGGGAAGGATTTCGCCTCCGACTCTGCTGCCTCCGGCCCCTTGGTTGGTGGAGGCGCTTCGGTTGTTGCCCCTTTGGGGGGCGTGGTAACTGCTGGAGTCGGCCTTATTGTTGCAAGGACCGACTCCATCTCCACGGCTTCAGGCGGGGGTGACGGTGCTTTTGCGACTGCTCTGGAGAAGGATCGAGCAGAATGACGAGAGGGGGAGCCGGAACTGAAGGTGATCCTCTTCCTCCTGCTTGGCTCCGCTCGACTTCCTCGCTGGCCTCGGCCCTTACCGTGTCTTTCCTGGCGGGCTCGTCGGCTTGGGCTCTTGCCGCCTCGCACACGCGCGGGGGATCCACAACTTTGGCCTTTCTAGCATCGGCCCCCCAGCGTTGGCCTTTCCAGCATCGGCCTTCTTCAAAACCTTAGCGCGCAAGGGCTTCACAACTCTGGCCCCTCCAGCGTCGGCCCTCCCCGTATCGGCCCTCCTTGGAATTTTGGCGACGGCCCTCCTTTCAGCGAGGGGCTCATTCCCCGTTGCCTTCATCTTCTTAGTAACCGCCTGCCTGAGCTCGCGAAGCGATGGCGTCATCCCTATAAAAACAAGAGATGAGTAAAAAAAAAAAAAAAGAGGGGAAGAAAGAAGAAAAAGGTGAGTAATCAAGTGCTCACCACCAGAAGGAATTAGGCCGGTGAGACGAAGGTTTTCATCGACCAGAAGCTTATTGCATCGAGGGACATCGGCAGTCAGAAGCTGCCCGAATGCCATTCGATCCCTTGGGAGGATAGAGGAATCCCTATTGGCGTCGATGTTGGGTATCCCCCAGCTTCCACTCACCCCTTCGATATAAGCAAAAAAGAACTTATCCTTCAACCCTTTAACGGAGGTGGGAAAGTACAACTTAAGGATCCTAGTGGTCTAGGAGCAAAGGACCACCAACCTGACTGCTTGCGAAGGGTATAAAAACTGCGAATAAGGAGATGCTGGCCTCTATGCCTTGCAGGTGACAGAGAACCAGAAAGCCAACGATGGTTCGGATCGAGTTAGGGACTAGCTGGAAAGGTGTTAAAGAATATCGGTCCAAAAGGTTAAGGATGAAAGGGTGGATAGGTAATCGAAGTCCTGCCTTTAAGAAGGCTTCGTACAAGGCAACTCTTCCAGGACGGAAAGAGGTTACCCTGTCATCAGAGCAGGGTAGGATAGACGTAGGTTTGGCGGAAAACTATACTTGGCTCTTAGGTTTACTATGTCTTGAGTAGACATAGTGGAGGCAGTCCCCTCGGGGGACTCCTTGACAGCGCTGGAAGGACCAGCAGCTGTCGAACGGCTCCGACGGAGGTCCGTCCGACGGTCAGATGACTTCCGGCTACGGGGCGTCTGACCGGCCGCCGCTCCGTCGAGGAGTGGTCGGAGGATGGGGTAGACCATTGGCTTGGTAAGGAAGCGAAGGTTGAGAAGGAATGGGGGAACGACCCCCGGAATCGGAAATAGAATAAGAGGGCGAGGAAGCCATGAAAACTAACCTGAAAAACTTGAGCTAAGATCAAAGGAGCACGAGGAGAGAACAGACACGGAGGCGGATGACACTTGCAACTCAGGGAAGGAAGCTGTAACGTAAGAGAAGGGGGAATGAAAAGATAAGGACGATTTTTTTTCTTTTATAGCCCAATTTCAAATCATCCCGTGGCCGTCCGTCTGGCCATGTATCTACCTTCATATGAAAGTCGCTTCGGTGGCCTACCGGCGCAAAAAACACGAAAAGCTCCACCAATAGAAAGATGGCGGTGGCCTTACCGCAATGATGACGCTCGCCATTTTATGACTCATTACTCGAGAAAATCTTCTCCAATCCCAACAGCCCGAGCGGACAAATGATGGCGTGAAAGTCAACCGCCCAGTGGATATTAACACCCCTTTCGCTGGTGATTGTGCACTCACTCATCTCAGGGGCGGGGGGCATCTGATACGGCTGACCATCTCCTCTGGGTGGTGTTATAACCTTTTGCGCGATTTCGAAAATAATGATGTGACAGCTAATCCCAAAGATGAATCTTGGCTCCGTCTTTGGCTCCGGCCTCCAGCGATAGCTCCGCCCGTTGGCTCCGGCCTTTGGCTCCGGCCTCCATAGATGGTTCCGGCCTTTGGCTCCGGCCTCCAGCGATGGCTTCGGCCTTTGGCTCCGGCCTTCAGCTCCGGCCTTCAGCTCCGACCTCCAGCGACAGCTCCGGCCCTTGGCTCCGGCCTTTGGCTCCGGCCTCCAACTCCGGCCTTCAGCTCCGGCCTTTGGCTCCGGCCTCCAGCGACGGCTCCGGCCTTCAGCTCCGGCCTCCAGCGACGGTTCCGGCCCTAACTTGATGCCTTTCCTGCATACACAATGACCCGCTTCAGGTAACAAACCCCAAGATTCGAGATCTGTTACCGTATACCTCGCTCACCGAAATCACGGACAAGTACTAGTACGCCCGGCTGTTACCGCTACAAGCGGCCCCCATCCCCTTAACCACTTATCGTTCAAAGGAGTTTATCCCAATGAAAAGATACGACGGTTGGAAGGAGGACGAAAAGAAAGAACCTCCCATACAGGTATAAAAGGTCCCCGAACTCAACAAAAAGGGGATCTCTCGATCTCTCTCTACTACACAACTGAGCGACAAGTTTACTAACTTGAGCGTCGGAAGGTCCTCGCCGGAACACCGGCCGAAGACTTCTTATAAGTTTTCGAAGAAGGAAGACGACCTCTCCACTAACCGGCGCTCATCACCGTGATTTGTCCACATCATATGCTAATATTAGGATGTCTTCTAAGGAATTGAATTTCTTTGTATGTCAATTATAATAATATTTGTAACCAAGATCTTTGACTGGAAATATGTTTAAAAATTTGGACTGATATCTCTCTGGTTACTGTAACTCTGTAAAGATGTTGACAGAGAGACCTGTCATCTGTAAATCGAGCACAAGCTTAACAGTCAGAGATTGCAGCAGCAAAGTTTGAAGGTGTAGAATTCACTGTGACACCAGAAAGACCACTTACAATGAGAAAAGGTTGGTTGCATGCATTGATGTGACACTTGATTTCGAATTGAATAATGTCCAATCAATGTGCTGATTTGCTCTCACCAAAATACAGGCCTCCATAGGCAGTGTGTTACTTGGAACCTATTATTCCCACATCATCCACTTGTTCTGGACCCAACTGACTACAATGCTGCTGCAAGGATGTTGAGATCCACAATCACAAAGCCAATGAATAATAAAAGATACCCCATAAGAAACCACTAACAAGACAGCAAAAGCCTTCACATTGCATTAAATGCTGATGATTTTGCCGTGGGATACTTACATGATTTCATCAACTGCCGGTTCTTTCATGCATTGTCGAATTGGTGGTATACGAGGATTCATGACCGCACATTGTAGAGCTTATGAGAGAGTTACGATTGATGCACTTAACTATTCAGACATTCACACACATGGCTTAGGTAGAAAGCATGGAAAAAGAAACCATAAAAAGAAGTCAATGACAAGCCTTTCAGAAGGAACAGCAACAGCAACAGTACGACTAACAATTATACATGCATCAAAATAAGTATCAAATGAACACGTTTGAGTAAGTTAAAACACATTCAAGTTCACACACAATACCATCATAATTTTAATAGTTCATAACACCCAAACCATCATGTCTAATATGAGTTTAAACAAAATCACATATAAGATGACATATCTATAAAAGGTAGTTCATAAAATCAACATCGCCATATTACGTAGGATAGTAAATTTACTAATGGCTTGGTTGGACCAAACACCATGTACAGTAATAGTTCCTCGCACGTTTCATTGGACATACAAGGAAAGCTCTCAACATGTCCAGGCTTTTGAATTAGAAATAGAGAAGCGTTGAATAGTTTGTGTGGTTCAACTCTTAACTCTACTAAATAGTCCCAAACCTCACTAATAGAAATTGGAAGCCTTCGGTTAGACCTCAAAATTGCTTTAGTCAAGTCTGTTGTTGATTTCATAATTGCTTCAGCAACCTCATCAAATCTCTCTTATGAACTCAAATTCTGCATCATCCTTCAATGTTCTACTCTTAGATTTCCTATCCTTGGATGATGTTGCTCTTTGAGAGGGTGCTCGAGAATGTGCTTCATGAGTCATGAGATTGTGTATCATCATCCAATACAACAAAACTTTTCAAATTTTGCTTTATTTTGGGTTATCATGTGATCAATGCCATCTACGGTGTCAACAAGATCCTCCCACTAGAGTTAGCTCCTCCTTGCCTTGTTACACAGCTACAGTCTCAACATTCTCCCATAGTCCTATCCTGTCTATAAAGCCGCACCAACTTTTCATAATTTGGAATGAGCTTGCTCATCCACTCAGCAACTTTAGGTTAAACAAGTCATAACAATTTGAAAATTCTCTCTGTATGTACTTTATACAATCTTTAATCTTGTCCTTAACAAATGATTTATCATTGAATTGCATTTTCAACTCTTGCAAAATCTTGTAATATACATGTGGTTTGAAGTTTCCACCTACTCTATTCCCCAAGTTGATATTAAAATGCATCAATTAAAACATTATCCATGGCAGATGTCCAAGCAAATGTGTCAACACCCTCCCTCCCCTTTTTCAAGTCCCTAGCTTCCAATGTCTTTCTTTTTGGCATCCTCTATACTAATAATAAAGAAACAATTAGAAAGAAATTTATATTTGTGAGCAACCAAAACGAAATTCATGAATATATTTATATAACCAAATCAAAAGTTAAAAATGAAGTCACTAGTCATCATTCATTTAGTACATTACCATAAGTCAAAACAATAAGAGGAAAGAAGAAAGAAAAAATACAAATAAAATAGTATAATGTCATCCTATGAAATCTATCAACATATCAATTGCTACGGAATCCCAACATACTCTCCACTAGCCGATTCAACATCACCATATACACTATTATGATGTTTCCCTTGACGACCACTTTGATTTGCAAGTTTGTCATACATCTCAGCAATAAGGCTCTCATTTAGATTCAGAGTCATTTAGTAATTGTGCAAGATGCAATAACCTAAAATGATTTATTTTTGGGTATCAACACCATAATGCAGTTCAATTGTGCTTCCCATGATGGGAAATCTTTTTTTTGAGTCCGCCAAATGTCCTTTCAATTGCATGGCAAAGGTTACCTCAGAAGCATTCTGTGGTGGATTTCTTGAGTATTCATTCATAAAATTCTTTTCTATACGGTACAACAAGTCCTCTCCTTAACATATATTCAGCATCAACAAGAGTATTTTTCTATAGAGAATTATATTCATTATTAAATTATTCTAATAAACTGTATAAGAAATAAATTTTTTACTCAAAATTACCTTTTGTAATGTTAAGGGGATATCACCGTTTTAATGCATTTTTTAAAATTTGAGTCAAATACTATACCATCGCATCCAAGCAAGACATAAGATGAATTTTAAATCAAAAGAACATACAACCAAATCGTCTAGTGTTGAATATTCTTTCTTATCAAGATACCTGAGAACATCTTTAGAAGAAACTTTTACATGAACATGTGTTCCATCAATTACCCCAACATATTTCTGACATTAAACTATTTTATTAAAATCCATAAAATACAAACTAACTAATGTAACATAATTTAACAAATTATTTTTACCTTAAAAAAATGGGTTGAACCTATTACTATTCGGTATCTCTAAAAGAAATCATGTTGTTTGAGATATGCCTCCTCTAACTCTATTATAGCTCTCAATGCATTATGAAATCAACTTTTCAAGAGGAAAGTCAAAACTGGGATCAGTTACTCAAAATTGACTATGAAGCCAACTACTATCCCGCCTAAAATCTTATTTGCTTCACTAGAGACTCTTCCAAGGAGAAGAAGGGCTCCAAAGGTTTGATGTCTTCCATTAAGAGATGGAATGGAAATGATAAAACATATTGCCAGCCTGTGCCAGCAAAAGATTGAGATTTCAAAGATCAAGCATGAAGATGATGGTTAAGAACATGAATCTGAGTTGCAAATGGTTGAGCTGCAAGGTGGAATTATTGGAGATTCTGTTTATGCAGAAAAATCTCCTTTATCAGCCATCATATGAAAATAGTAGCATAAAAAAGTTTTCAAGGTAAACCCATGCGTGGTGATTCATAACATAGATGGCAGATGCTCTAAATCTTAGGATCAAGTTCACTGACAAGGTCTTCCTACGGTAAGACTGGATAATTTTTGGATTAGATTGAGAAGTTATGTGCTCGTAGAGAATAAAAGTTCATTTCAATCCCCATCAGCCTATATACTGTGAAACAGCTTTGCAGTGGCATTATTTCAATGACAACCATTCATATTCTTCACGACACACCATGCATTTATAACAAAGAAGGAATGCATGCCTTGAAGGAAAACTCGCTTAGATAATTGGTGGAAGACAGGTCACCTTAAACGGTAATGGCAATATCCCCAAGAAGCACTTGATTTAGTAAGGCCAAATCCTGTTTGACATGGGAGAATGTGATGGAACAGAAGCACGGTGCAAAACCTAAAGAAAAGGAAGGAATCTCATTCAAGAGAGAAGCGAACTCATTTGGCTGGATGACACATGAGTCCTAAGTGTAAGACCAAGGACAGAGTAGTTATCAGACAACAGGACTGAAATTCTCTCTCAGCTAAAGGCTGGCAATGTTTATTATAAGACTTACAAAACTTTTAGGGTCACTTAGGCTGCATTTGGTCAGTGAATAAGTTAACCAAGAATAAATAGGTCAACTAACCATTAACCCTCGAATAAACAACCCTTCCATCTAACTCTTCTTTAACCCTCAACCAACAATAACTCTTCTTTGAGGTTAATGAACCAGCCTAATTTCATTTCTTCAGTTTGTGCCGTTCTTCATTTTGGGAGATGTAGAGGCCCGCAATGCTGTTATGCTTTATTTCCTTCTACCAGGAAAAGACCTAGTTGGAGCCAACAATCAAGGTGAGGACCTGGTGAGTCATAAAAATATGGTCTAACACCAGCCGGTTTTACTGATTATGCTTTGAGATGACTTTCCCCCCTCTACCAGGAAGTTTGAGAAGATTTTGATGTAAGAAATGGAATAAATGCCAAGTTCAGCGACTCTTAATACCACCCCCCCCCCCCCCCCCCCCAAAACACACACAATTCTTTATTCTCTTTTCCGATAATTTTCCTTTTCTCTAGTCTCTTCTTTCCCTACTTAGTTCATTTTCTGCTAGGTTCTTCTCTTTTCAAATCAGAAATAAAGGTTTCTGGCTAAAAACCTATGCTACATCCCTCAAAGCATATAAAATAAGCAGTCTAGGAACCCAATTTACTTTCCACACCTTTGCTAACACTAAAAACACTTTATTCGCCATCTCGCATTGGCAATATCCTTAAACATCCACTGACATCTAAAAAAAATCTGTACTCAGTCTTGAAACCTGCTCGCAATCCACTAAAAACAGTTCCCATAGCCTTCTAAACTCTAGTTCCCACATTCGACCACCAAATCCCAAACCTAAAAACCCAGAGAGTTTACCTTAGCCTTTTTTATTTGTCATAAAATCTTAGTGCAGTGTTGTTGTCTCAACCTGTCATCAACTAGTCTCCGGACAAAAGTACAGCATAACCCAATAAAACCCTATACACCTGTATATGATCAAAATAGCTTGGCAGCCACATCCAAAATCTATTCATTCACTTGACACAATCCAGCTAACGCCCCCCACTATTGTATTCACCTCCCTGAAACACATCTTATTTGTCACGCATATATACTGAGTCCTTAAACATGAAATTATATTATTAATATGTTGATATAATAACTCTAGAAAGCAAACAAACTAAATCTGCTTGCATAAACAGACGATGTCAAAAAATTCCCAACCCTCCATAAAGCAGCAAGTCTATGCTCTTGGACTCTCCCAATTTTCTTGCATTGTGTGCCCAGTTCTTATATATCTTCATGTCTGAAATACTAATGCGTGCAATTTGTTTCTTGGCACACTGAGGATTAGATCTACCCATTCTCTATGTTTGAATCCTGGATCAAAAGAAGGCCACTTTATCTCCCAATCACACCTCCCCCCCTCCTCATCTTCCAGACCCTCAACTCTTGTTTCCACAAACCTCTTTTGTCCCAAATTCTGAAAACAATTTCCCTGACACAAATTCCTATCATCAACATCCAACTGTCCAATTCCTGCCTGCCATATACACTAAGCTTTATGGATTCTAACAAGATGGGTTACTAAACAACACCTTGGAATCCCTTGGTCTCTCCAGAAAATGTTTTTTGCAATACCTGATCTAACAAGAAAGGCACTGACATTTAGAAAATCAAACTTTTATGAACAAGAAGGCCCAGAATGGCAAGCTTTTACAAACTTTTACTAGCATGTGTGGACCGGTGCAGAAAAGCCTGATATGCATATCTCTTAAATAAGGCAAAGCTTATGATGATGACTTGCAAACCTCAATTTTATTACCAATAGTCACCAGTACCAGCACTTTATTCTTATGAAGCAATAAATTTCAGCAATCCAAAAACCCAGGTGCTATTATGGTATTACTCTTGAAGAAAGCCATGCAGCACACAGAGGCAAACATAATTTTCTTAGAACATATAGAAAGAAAATCAAAGATAATCTAACAAAAGTAGCTAACGTTACATCACATATGGATAACATATGATGCATTCACAATGACTGTCATCTCTTCAAAATTCCTACATGAAGAGCAGAATCAAAATAGTTAATGTTATCTCACAATCACCCGCCCTTCCAAAAAAACCAGAGCAAAAGATAGCAGATTTAAAGCTTGGATATTGAACTTGAAAAACAAGAGTAGAACAATGCAAGCATGAAACTATACAAAGATAATTTATATTGGCAATAATCACAAACAGAGACAAATTAGAATTCAAAGCGAGATCATGAACATCCATGTAGGCATGCTCACAACCAGCTGAATATTTTAGCAATCAAAATGCTGGCCACAATTTCATGAAAGAATAAACTATGCAACAAAATCTCAAAACCTCAGCTTGAATGGACATCATAAGAATATGGAATCAAACTAGCTAAAGAACTGATCGTTCTCTCCTACCAAAAGCATATGCAAGTACACAAATGAGAGAATTATCACATGAACATGTTTTCATCAAACAAGTTCCCCCCTTTTCTGTATTCGTTCAAAACTTAACCCTTGTGATTTCTTTCTTCCAGTGACTAATCTGTCAATTCTTGACACCAAGATCATACAATACCAGCATATCCCTCAGAGAACCAAGCAGGGAAATTCTCCCTCAACTTCCAAATAGCACGAACCACAATACCCCAGCAGACATCATGCCCCCCAACACTCCACAACTCAGACACATTGTTGATTTCCCCCATCAGGCTACTGCAGAACTTCATCATGTACTTTATGTCATAGACTGTAGGAAAGTACATCATGATGAACTCAAAGAACTGCTCCGTGTTCTCAGGGAGACTTTTTAGGCTTTAGGACAACACAATCTCAAGGAGGACTGCAAAAATCATACCTAAAAAGGAAAGTAATCAATTTGACCTAGTCGCTTAGGATGGCCCTAAAGATGATAGTGCCTGATGATGCAGCAGAAGCTCACCTCCTGCTCATAGATCTTTCAGAACTTGGTGCCAAACCAACAAAGCAAACTGAAGCAAAGGTCAAAACACTAGTATCAACGCTAAACTCCCAGAAATTGAGCTCTCAACCAGAGAAGTTGCTGGCAGTGTCCCAAAAGAGGTTAATGTAATTATTGATGATGATGATACCAATAATAATAGTAATAGCAACAATACTAATAATAGTAGTAATATAATAGTAGTAATAATAATAATAATAGCAATACTAGTAATAATAGTAACACTAAAAATAATAACAACAATAATAATAATAGTGGCGAAAACAATAATTATTGATATAGTCAAACTACTGCTCCTACCATACCATTGCTCCTCATCAGTCTGGACCCTCTTCCATCTCTCTTCAACCTCAACTCCTTGCCTGCACATGTACCCCTGCTTCTACACACGACTCTTTCTCACAGAGCCTCTTCATCTTTTCCGTTGTGTGCCACAGGAAAAAGCAAGGGATTTCCCCAATGATTGGCATCTAAAATTTCTGTTGCAAAAGAATAGCATGCATTTCTTGAGGCACCAATAGAAAAGACAACCTAACTACCTTCACTAGGCATCAGCTTCTTAAAATACACTATTGTCCTTGATAATTTTAAGGAAGCAACTTGACCAACACCAGATAAGAAAACAATAGAGAAAAAAAGTTTCATTGTTTAAAAAGCTAAAGAGAAAAGGCAATGGAAAGCGATTTCAAGTATCATTTAGTTACCATTATTTCAAAGGAAATAGATGCACCAACTAAGATTTCTGTTTTGTACAATCTTCTCTCATACTGCAAACAATGTAGTAAGATTTCAAGACATCATGCTATTCATAGAAAACTTGACCAAGTTGCAGACAATAGTTTTTTTTTTTTTTCCTCGCAAGAACATAGAGAAATAGGCTAAGGTTGCCATATCAATCAAAGCAGGTGATAACAATTTAAAGATATGGTAAATGCACGGCTATGTCAAGCATCTCATGGAACATGAAAAGAAAAATCAACATGGCCTGAGCATTATTGTATCCATGACAGCAATCTCAAAACTTGTGTATTAAGCTCAGGAAATGAGAAGGAAAGATTGAAATATCTAAAAGTTAAACACATAGAAACCTTGAAATGAATGATATCCTTTAATAATTTGAATGTCGACTTAGCCCTGAATAGAGCAGTGAAGGAAGCAAATTAGCCGACCCCATGTAGTTGAAAAAAAGATTAGATGAGATGAGATGAGTTGAGTAGGAGTTGTTTCTATCTGATGTTCAACCTTCCAATAACGATAAGTGTGGGTAGAGCCATCATAATTAAAAGATAGTTAATGTTGCCTGATGGAGCAATGATCAGAACTTCAAGAATGACCAACAAGACTCGTAAAGCATGCTTAAACCAAAGATTGGGGGCATCACGATGATTTACCACCCAAATTCATGAATGATAAATCCATGAGAAGTAATCCTAAAACCCTAGCATGAACAATGATATAGATAGATAATCAACACAACCAAAGAAGTCACCACTTTCACCAACCAAAGATGCGCAAGTACACAAAGGGAAAAATCACACCAACAAGTATTCACCAAAGAAAGCTATTTTTTTCTGGATTCATTCAAAATTTATTACTAGTATTTTTATTTTTTTTCCAAATAACTATTCTGTCAAGTCTCAAGACCATACAATATGCCAGCATATTTCTCAATGGACCCATCAAAGTACTTCTCCTTCATCCTCCAGAAGACACGAGCAGTGAGCAGGCTATCAGAGCCCGCCTGGTGGCAGATCCCAATTCGCTCGGCATACACTTGCTCGGCAACCTTGTTGAGCCCCCCATAAAGATTGTTACAGAATTTCATCAGGTGCTTGATGTCATAAACAGTAGGGAAAAACGTCCTGACGAGTACAAAGAAGTCTGCTGAGGTCTCGGGAGCCGGCGGCAAGTCAAGATCTTGAGGAGGTAGGCAAAGTCATACGCGCCATGGAATGAGATCCACTGGACCGAATCATTAAGCACAACCCCGGAGGGCATAAGGAGCTCAGCGAAGCGGCAGGCATCGATCCCCCGCTCCCGGTTCTTCCTGAAGTCAATGCCGGAGCGGCGGAGGAGGTCGATGGAGTCGGGGTTGGCGACGTCGAGGTCCACATCAAACTCCCGGAAGTTGAACTGCCATACGCATCGAGGCCACCGCCGGAGGGGGAGGGCGGGAGGCTGCCGGAGGCGTCGGAGAAGGTAAGGCCGATCTGGATGAGGTGGAGGAGGTCAACGTTGGCGCGGAGGGTCTGGTAGTTTTGATCAGCGATGTTCTTGAAGGCACGAAGGGGGGTGATGGCCACGCCGGGGAACTCGGTATCCATGGCCACAAAGGGGTACTGGTCGACGATCTCTTGAATGAAGGCGATCTCCACCTCGAGGTTGTCTGCCCAGACCTCCCGGATCTCGGCGGCGTCGTCGGTCTTCGCTGGAATCGACATCAAGCCTGGAATCCCTCGGAAATCGAAAGGACATAAGAAACCCTAGATCTCGAGAAAGACGGACCGGAACCCTAAAATCAGCGACGGAGGAGCGAGATCTGAGGTCGGATCTGGAGAAATCGAACGAAGATGGGACGGATTTGGGGTGGAATCGGACGGGGAACGAGGGAGATTTGAGGGAAATTTAGAGCTTACGAGATTTTCTTTTTCCGATGGCGGAGGGAAGAGGAAAAACGAAAAGCACGAGGAGGTTTTATTTATTTATTTTTAAGGACAAAAGAAGGGAGGGCGGGGGGAGGAGACGCGTTTCCGCCTCCTCTCGGCTCTCACGGTCTAATCATCGAGGCGAAGAGCGGGGGTGGTTTTAATGGAGAACGAAAAGAGACAGAGGGAGGAGAAGGGAAGGCGGCGAAAGATAGAGGCCGCCGCGGTTGAATGTTCCGCTGGAACCAGTTTAATGCGGCAACGCGCATGCTTTGGGCACGTATTTTACCCCAATTGCCGACCTCGTCACCGACACCGAAGAAGTCGGCGAATGTGGTGGGACCCGCGTCAAAGCGGAGGGTGTGAATGGGTGTTGCGGTCTTAGGTCCGCTTAGTTTTCCTCCAATAAGAAAAAGAATGTTCTTTTATTCTCACCGGCGCCCGTCATGTCCCGACACGTGGCGAGGTTGTGGGGCCCGGAGAGTCGTTTGGTGTGGAGTCTTGCTAGGCTGCCGGAAGAGGATGACGCGATTTATTTATTTATTTATTTTATTATTATTATTTTTACATCACGTTGTGGAAATGTTGGATGAGATCTTGGCATCTATTAGGCTAAAAGAATGAGGAGGTAACGATTAATTAAACGAATTAGTCCCTATAAATGCTGAACAAAAGTATTCATTTAGCCAAACATAAAATTCACTTAGGTAGTATTTGATAAAAAAATATTATTCATGAATAAATATACAGGATAGAGTTTATCCTCTGACTATATCCATTGATCATATCAAATGCAAAAAGTAAATCCATAGGATAACCTTTTTTTTACTCTTATTTGGAGGGATAACCATTCATGCATTCTCTAGAAAATAAATTGAGGGGATATCCCATGATTGGTTAACCATGGATTATCCCTTTGGTTAACTTTATTCTCTGCTATCCCTTATAGTTATGGTTTTTGGGAATAAAAAGGATATCTTCTCTTGTCCCCTATTTCAAACACTATCTTAATTAATACATGTATGTTCAAGTTGATTCACATCGATTGTTTTGACCAGACAGAAATCATCTAATTCATGAACCATCTTTAATTCATTCCAAATAATAAAAAGGTTGGGATAGTTTCATTGCATACAATTTAAAACCTTAATTCCAAATTATTCAAACAAATAGCATTTATAGCTATTCTAATTTAGTCAAAATTTTTGGGAAAAAAAATTAAAATGTAAAGAAGACAAGGCTGGATTTGATGGAATACAGTGTGGTAAAACAATTTTATTTATATTTATGAACTAAACACAGTCCAAGAACATTGCCAACAAGGACAAGTGCTTGCATGTGGTAAGCAAAGCAAGATTGATAGTGTGATCTGAAGTCACATGCATGATAGGATACTGGCATCAATAATATATACCACATGAGAACTCATACATGAAAATATTTAAATAGCCTCATGAGTAGGATATATTATTTGTTATTATAATAGAGTAGATGCACTTAATGATTTTCTTTCTTTTATGTTAAATAATACAATAACAATTAGGGAATGAATCTGGTACAACTTATCAAAGAGTTTTTTTTTTTAAAAAAAAATCCGATATTTCCATTTTAATAGATAAAGATCCTCGCAATCCATCTTTATCACGGGACAATAGCATGTAAAAAACATATGGTAACAAATTTTTTACGTAATATGAATATAAGAGTAAATTTAGCCTTCCCTTTCCATTTGACTTTGCTGCTTAACAGTAGTACTAAAAGATAGGCGGAATAAACTTTAGAGCATCAAAATAAAAGTTTTGAAGTCTTAAAACAAAAATCAAATCTGAACATAGCCAAAGTAAAGAAAGATCGAGGAAGGCCGTGGGAAAAGGAGATGGTAGGAAAGAAAAGCAAATGGGACCACCAACAACCAGCTTCCAAAACACGGGAGTACCGGGGACGGTGGCGCCGCGTCGCATCACGTTTCTAGTAGATCAGAATGAACGCAAAACATCTAATAGAGCAAATACCTATCCGCCACCTGTATACGAAATGTTAAGTCGCGTCAGGGAACGAACCGGAGACCTATTTAGTGTTTCCCATTTCGAGTGGCATAGCTGATCCGGAAGCGCTTGGCAACGAGACCGCTTATCCGGACGACTTTGATCATCTCGCCATCAGTCGTCTCTGATCGAAGATTACCAGATTTCGGTCCCGGTCCTCAACATCGGCTCGCCGAACCTCCTTCCGAACGCCAGCCACGTGCCTCTTAAATTCCAGATTGGAAAAGAGTACGAGCTCCCGGGGAACCTGCGGCCGTCAACCGTTGAGGTGGGTGGGCCGAGCCGGATGAGGTGGAAGTTGGTCCCCAGGGTTTTATTATGCTTTAAATATTTTAGAATTTTAAATGCAGAACTATTTATCTAGAAATAGTCATGAAAATGTTGACTCCAACTAACAATGATTAGTCGCACTACTTTCTGTGGGATGGCAAAACAAACGAAAAGGTCAATAAATAAATAAATAAATAAGATAGATAGAAAGGTTTGGGAAATATCTTTTAATTTAATTTAGTTTCTAAGGATAGAATTTAGGAATGAAGAAGGAGAGAAAGGAGATCTTGCAATGCTAACGAATTCCCCTGTAGGCTCAAGTTCACAAAGAATATCCATACACTTTTTAATTTTTAATCCGACACAGTTGCGCAAGGGAACAAGCATACAAGTTTTCTTTTTTTTTTTTCTTTTTTTCTTTTAGCTTCTTTTTTATAAAAACATTCTATATGATCACTGAAAATAGATTTAATCCAAATTACATACTGATATATTAGATATCCGAAACAAAGCTTCAGATTTTAAGGATATATTAGATATCCAGAAATAATTTTTTACCAAAATTGTTTGGGTTTTGGAATCTGGATTCTAAAACTTTTAAAATCTGAATCAGGATCCAATTCCGGCAAATTTTATAGACATTCAGATCCAAAGTGGTGTTAGAACTTACTCTAGAACAGGATATGGTGGGATATTATCTTACAAGTTTTCAGCCCATTCTGAGGTCCTCTACCAAAAGAAAAGATTTTTGTGAAAGAATTCTTGGAGTCGGTCCTTCTTTAAGATTCGTGCTTGGAAGTGCTTCTTCCCCGATCGCCAAGTTTCTGTGTTGCCTTCCTTGATCCTTCGCTTCTGCTTATGGAGAATCTCAAGTCTTCGTCTCCGACAGTGTCGGATGGTCCCAACTGTGGCGGTACGGCGTGGCATCACGGATTTCGGGGCAATTTGAGTGGGTTGCTCCTTCTCCCTCCCCGGTGGTCGTGGCTGAACTGGAGCGGCTGTATCCGGATGTAATCTAAGTTCCAGTGCAATCACTGGAAGAGGAGGAAGCTAGATGGCGAAATAACTCTATCATCGTCCGAAGCTCACTCGCTGGATTCCTCCAGAGGCGATTTCAAGGAAATTCCAGCGTGCGGGGATAGCAGGGGACATTGAAGCGGTTTCACTGGCTAATCGGCATTTCCTCTTCAGATTCTCCGATCCCAATGCTGTGGAGACTGCTCTTGGAAGACCCTGGGTGGCCAACGGTCAGCCGCTTGCTGTTGCAATGTGGCACCCAGATTTCGTGCCGGCTGAGAGCTCAATCCTCAATGCTCTGCTGTGGATTCGTCTTCCTCAACTCCCTATCGAGTATTGGACGGATGAGGTGCTTTCTTCGATCCTTTCGGTCGCTGGGCAATTTCTCTTCGTTGATGCTTCCACCAAAGAACGGAGTCGAGGAGGCTTTGCGCGTGCATGCATCCGAGTAGATTTGAGTAAGCCCCTGCGGCCTGGAGCAAGGATTAGAGGTAATAGAACTCCATTCTGGCAGCAGTTCTCTTACGAGAACTTGGAAGGCATCTGTGGCTCGTGTGGCGTCTGCATTTTGATGGAGTCTGTGGGGCAGAGTCGGTTGCTTTGTCTTCCTCCGTGCCCTCTTCTGAACCTCGATTTGGTTCATGGATGGTTGCTCTCAGACGAAGGAAGGCTCCACCATCTCAGAAGCCAGCGACTGGATCCTCTCCTCGGGAGGCAATGCTGGAGCTTCTTCCTCTGCTTCCCTGGATGGATGGTCTATCCCGAAGAAGGTGGCGCATCGACCGGGAGGTAGGGTAGCTGGGAACCTGGGAACTGAGCCACAGAAGATTGCTACAGTGAAGGAGAATTCAGCGTGCCGGTCTCCTCTTAATAGCGTGCCGGTTGGTTCTGACTGTGAGATGCAGATGATCCATACTAATCCCTTTGCAAATTTGGCTTCAGATCAAACTGCAGATGGTGAGCAAGTTAACCTGATGCATAGTGTGGAAGTTCAGATGGGTCAGTCCAAGAGGGCCCGGCCAATTGAGACAATTCAGCATAGAGGGGTTTCTAAGACTTTAAAAGGAAAAGGAAAAGCCCTTCTACGAGGAAAGGGTAAGACCCTGGACCTTTTCAAATTTGAAGCTTCTGCAGACTCCCTTCAGGGATCTACTGGCCTTAATGGGCCGAGAGCCAAGAAGTCCCGCCGTAAGGATGGGCCTGCTCGGGAGATCTGTCTAGGGCCCTCCTTGCCGATTCAGATTGGGGGTTTGGATCATGATTCGGCAGTCTCCCTCATCAAGAAGGCCATTCAGAGGGGGGATTCAGCAGTGGTCATGGAAGTATCTCATCCTGATAGCCAGGTTATGGAGGGATGCGCTGTTAAGGGCTTTCGGGTACCCTTTCTTCCAGTAATCCGACAGCTCTGGAGTTGACTGGGGACATGGATGAAGTCCCCTTCTCAAAAGGTTCTGAATGAAGATTCTTATCTGGAATGTGCGAGGTGCTCTTAAACCCTCGTTTCGATCCTCGTTTGGGAGATTATTACAGCTTCATGCTTTGACATATGTGTCCTTTTGGAGACCCGCCTTTCGGGGGATAGCCTGGCTCGCATTCAGAGACAGTTTTCTAGATTGTGGTCTACTTATGCTGTTGAGTCGGCTGGTCTCTCCGGAGGTATTCTGGCGCTTTGGAGACATGATGATATCAGAGTTGACGCTTTCCATGGCTGCGGTCAGCAAGTAGCTCTGATTATATCTGAGGGGTCCTCTGCTCCATGGCTCCTATCGGGCATCTATGCTAGCACTAACTTTCGGATGCGCCGAACGCTTTGGGATGAGATCCTCTCCCTTCTTGATCAGGGTCTTCCCTCCCTTATTGCTGGTGACTTTAATTGCATTGTGGAGGCCAAGGAGAAAAGGGGGGGTAGGAAATTTGTGGATTCACCGGGTGTTGCTGAGTTTAGATCCTTCATTTCTTCGACTGAGCTGTTAGATTTGGGGTTCTCTGGACACCAGTACACCTGGTGTAACAATCGTCAGGGTGCCGCTAGGGTGTCAGAAAGGCTGGACAGGGCTATGGTCTCTTCTCTTGGCATCAGCTTTTTCCTTCTGTCACTGTTACTCATCTTCCCAGAATTGGTTCCGATTACTGCCCCATCCTCATCTCCACTGATCATTCTCAGCAGCGTAGTCGGCAGTTTAGATTTGAAAAGTTCTGGACTTTTATTCTTCAGCGAGATCTCTCAGGTCTGGCGATTACCTGTTAGAGGGAGTGCTACTTATCGACTTTCTCGTCGATTAATCATAGCCAGGCGCCGGCTCTCAAGTTGGAACAGAAAGGTTGGGGATATTGTCAGGCAAGTTGAGCATGTTGAATCTACTATTTCTTCCTTGCAGTCGAAGGAGGATCAGGTGGGCTTCCTCCTGGATTCCGATCTTTCATCTCTCAGGTCCTGCTGGCTTTGCATCACTCTCTTATGCTGCAGCAGGAGACTTATTGGAGGCAAAGGTCCAGAATTCAGTGGATTAGGGAGGGTGATCGAAATACTAGATTTTTTCATCAGTCCACCTTGAAACGCCGTGCGATGAATCGCATCAGGCATATTGTTGATGACGAGGGTAATCTTCAGGAAGACGTTCAGTCAATCAGGGATCAGTTTTTTCAGTTCTTTCAGTCCAGATGGTCTGAGCATTCAGGGGTTAGATCCCCTGGTTTCCCTGTTCAGCCCCTCTATAGACTCTCTACTACGGAGAATGATTGTCTTATCAGAGCAGTCACGGAGGAGGAGATTCATTGTGCTTTATGGGATCTTGGTGCTGATAAGGCCCCTGGGCCTGACGGATTCCCTCCTTTTTCTTCCGCCACTACTGGGATATTGTGGGTCTGGATTTGGTGCAGGCTATTCATCTTGTCTTTCAGTATCACACTATTCCCCCTGATTAGAACCGGACCCTTATCACCCTAGTGCCTAAGCGTCCAGATGCATCTTCCCCCCAGCACTATCGGCCTATCAGTCTCTGCACCACCTTATATAAGGTTTGTGCTCGCCTTTTGGTTTCTCGAATGGAGTCGGTTATTCCTCGGCTTGTCTCCCCAGAGCAGGGTGCTTTTATTAGGGGTGGAGTATTACTGATAACGCTCTCTTAGCCCAGGAGTTTATGCATGATCTGCAGCGTGCCTCTAGTTGTCAGCGTCTCATGGCTGTCAAGCTTGATATGGAGAGAGCTTATGACAGATTGAGTTGGGACTTTCTGCGATGTACCCTCCAGGAGTTTGGCTTTCATGATCTCTTTATTACCTGGATTATGGCATGTGTCCACCGGCCGTCTTTCTCTCTCCTTATTAATGGAGGCCAGACTGATTACTTCCATTCTGAGGTTGGCTTGAGGCAGGGATGTCCTCTTTTCCCCTTCCTTTTTATTCTATCTGCTGATGCTCTGTCTCGAGCTCTCTCTCAGGCTCAGATGGACTCATCTTTGGAGCCCTATTCTGCTGGTCCTCTTGGGCCCACTCTTTCCCACTTAATGTTTGCGGATGACTGCATTCTTCTAGGGAAGGCTTCTACCCGTAATGCTTCCATTTTGGCGACCATTCTACAAGATTATTGTCGGGCATCTGGTCAGAGAATTAATCTTAACAAGTCCTTGATCTGTTTTAGCCCAAAGACGCCTCCCATGGTCAGGGGTTCTATATTGCAAACTATGGGGATTTCTACTCAGGCTGATCAGCTGTCTTACCTTGGGATTCCCATCACGGGTAGAAGGCCTCAGATTTTGACTTCAGTATCCTGAAAAGGAGGGTCCGAGATCGCCTAGAAGGGTGGTAGGTTACTGGGCTCTCTATGATGGCTCGGATTACTCTTCTTCGCTCAGTCCTGTCTTCTCTTCCTCTCTATCTGTTATCTAATGCGGCCATCCCTCTGACTTGTTTGCGAAAGATTGAGAGATACTTTCGGGACTTCCTTTGGGCCTCTATGCAGGAAGGTCATGGTGTTCATCTTCTTGCTTGGGATATTGTTTGTATGCCGACTGCTGAGGGAGGGCTCGGGATCCAGTCTCTTATGGCCAGGCGGGAAGCTCTTATAGCTAGGCATGCCTCGCGGTTCTTGCTTGATCTGCATTGTTTGTGGAGCTCCTTCATGCGTGCCAAATATGGTGACTGGAATCACTCTGCTTCCCCTCAATCCTCCCACCGGCACTCCTTCTTCTGGAAAGAGGTATGTCGTCACGCTCCGGCTGTTCTTGATGGCATTTCTTGGATGATTGGCGATGGTTCCTCTGTGGATGTTCTTCAGGACGCCTGGATTACTAACCTTCCACTTTCTCGATGGCCTACTTTTGTTACCACTGATATCCCTAATGGAATGAAAGTCTCTGATCTTATTTCTCATGATCATTCTACTTGGCTTTCCTCATCAATATCGTGCTTCTTCGGGGATGAGCTCTACCGTCGTGTTACTTCTCTTCCTCTCATTCCGGGCCACACTAATGATTCTAGGGTTTGGAGAAGAACTTGTTCGCCCCGGGCTTCTATGAGGGACCTCGTCGATATCTATCGGCCTCTGCCCCATCAAGTGATGGATTTGGCTTGGATCTGGCATCTTCCCATTCACCCTAGAGTGCGTCTATTCGTATGGAAGCTTGCTTGGAGTATTCTTCCGACTTGTTCCTTGCTCTCGAGGAGATGTTTGAGCATCATGCCTATATGCCCATTATGTGGTCTCGAGGAGGAGACAATGGATCATGCTATCTTCTTATGCAGTAGAGCAAGACAGATCTGGCATAGTTCGGGGATGTATCCTTGGGAGCATAATTCGGACTCCCAGTGTTTATCATTCCTTCGGCTGATCAGGCAGGCTATGCGAATGGTGTCTATCAGATGGTTCTGAGATGGGTTTATATTGCGTACCAGATCTGGTTATCCCGGAACCATATTGTTTTCACTGAGGAGGCTCCTACCTCCATTCGGGTCATTAGGTCTGCTGTCTCCTCAGCTGCTGAGTATATTTTCCATCAGAGCTCTCTGGATTCTGCTTGCCCTGGCCACTGGGACTCCCATGCTACTTCGGTAGCGCACCGATGTACGGTCTTTGTTTCTTGGAAGCCCCCACCCCTAGGGTTTGTTAAAATTAACTTTGATGGAAGTGTTCGCGGTAGACATACAGGTTCAGCTTTTGTGATCAGAGAGTCGGATGACATGATGATTGCGGCAGGCGGATTTGGATTGCTTGACTCTACTGTCCCTCATGCTGAACTGTATGCGGCGTGGGCTAGTATTTCTTATGCCTTTCGGACCCTAGATGTCCAAAGGCTTATTATTGAAGGTGATTCTGCTACAGTTATTAGCTGAATCCGTCAGGATTCCACTGACTATCGGTCGTCCATCCCCTGATCAGTGATATCAGATCTCTTCTTCTAGGAGCTGCGAGTGCCCAGATTCGGCATATCTACAGGGAAGCCAATGGAGCTGCGGATTGAATTGCTACTCGAGTGGCTTATCACTCTGGCTTTTGGAGCTGGCAGCGAGGTGACCCTTACCCTACTATTCTAGGCCAAATATTGTATTCCGATATTTCGGGTTTGACTCACTCTACATTGGTGTGATCATATGTCTGTACAAAAAAAAAAAAAAAAAAAAAAAAAAAAAAAAAAAGTAAAAGACCCACCCAGACAACAGTGAGATAAGCTTGCTTATATTATTATATATTTTTCCAATAGGAAAGGAACCACCTGTCACGCAAGACGATCCATCGAAGTGCTCGTGTTCTACGTTGTGGGACTCGAATAAAAAATCAGGCAAAAAGTTCCAGCTGGGTTCCGCAGCGTCGCCCTGGTGAGACCGCTTTCCTTTCCTTATTGGATGATGGCCGGAAGCTCTTTCAACAGTGAAATTGCCATGATTCCATCCACTCTAAAACTAAATAACAAGAAATTAAAAAGGTTAGAAATAAGAGTATTAGTCCCACACAAATCAAGGAAAAATGAACAGAAACCCCATCGAAATCAAATCAATTAAGATATGATTTAATTGTTTATCAGCCCATATCGTCTTTTCGAAATCAAATCAATTAAGATATGATTTAATTGTTTATCAGCCCATATTGTCTTATTTCAAGTACTCCCCAACTTACTCCCAAATTTACTCGACCATTGCAATTATTCTGTGCAATATTATACATCAACAACGTAGTGAGTTCTTTAACCATGACAAGGCAAATGATGCTTCTAGATTGACCGACCTGGCCTCCCTACGACAGACAAATCCTATGGCACGATTATGTTCATAAACTTCCTCTTAGCAAAAGCCAACCACCACTTATTCGGAGTGCCATTAGGTCTATAAGCACAGCTTAGTAGTCTTCCACTCGTCTCCTCTCTTATCTGCTTCAAATAGTTCCTGAACAGCTCTGCAATTCCACACACACATGAAAAAAAAAAAAAACCCGATTAAAAAAAGGAGAGAAAACTTCTATTACTTAATATGTGCCAAGATAGCCAAGAAATTCCTCAAGTTCAAAGTATTTCCTCAGCAAATCTCAAGTAGCTCAAATATAGAACCAAAGTCAGGTGCTCTGGACTTGCATCAGAAGTTTATAAGTGCAAATTTTCATGATAAGGTACCAAAGGACTTGAAAACATACCTGCTTCTTCCTGAGATTGAGGAAGGGCAAATAGACCAGGAAAAGGAAAACCTGGCTCTCCAGGCACAGGGACCTTTTCAAGGCCAAGATTAATGATTGCCTTGGTCCCTACAGCCAGTGTCCTACAACCCTCCAGCCGCTTCAAGGCCACATTGATAAAGCGTCAAGTATATAAGGAGCTTGTCAGCTGGGCTTTTAATGTCAAAGTTCCTAAAGAAAACATTGGCTCGAAAGAAAGTAATTGCCTCGTCCACGATGTCAATTTTGTCTGCCATCATGTTTATGCCAATCAATAACAACATAAGGAATAATTATTGGGTAAAGGAAACAGGGCACCATGTAAAGATGGGCACTTGAGGAAAACCTGGATCTGAGAGTGGGGCAGGACCCCTGATGTGACTTTTCAATGGAAGAAGTGGGCACCCGCAGGCTTTGGTAATCCCCTCTTCATCAACGAAACTAGAGTGATACACCTGTCAATTGTGATGCCAACACTGTTGTCAGCGTTTATTAAGAATAAGCAATAAGTAGAATTTGTTTGCAAGATCGAG
Source organism: Calamus simplicifolius (assembly GCA_900491605.1). Taxonomy (NCBI): domain Eukaryota; kingdom Viridiplantae; phylum Streptophyta; class Magnoliopsida; order Arecales; family Arecaceae; genus Calamus; species Calamus simplicifolius. Next base: position 402,779 of record UESW01004107.1, on the reverse strand, counting down.
CATAGATGAAACCAGGGCACAAATTGGAAGATGAAATACCATGATTCATTGTTTCCTAGTAAGAGGGTAAGCCTCAGCAAAATGGCAAGATTGTTTCATTATGACTTGAAGATAAACATGGAAATAGCTTCTCCACATATGAGGGTAAGGCTGTCTATGTCTACTAACCCCCCTCAGATTCCACAATGATGGGAGCCTCATGCACCGAGCCACCCAGTTTTGTTTCATTGATGACCAGTAACCTTAAGTCTGATGGCGAATGATGGCTAATGATTCAGCTGATTTTGTAATTGATATAGCATTCCATCATGCTTGCGCACTTTTATGCTTAGGTGCACATGTAGGACACAAACTGACTCCATATTCCATAACCAAATTCATGCATAGAATCTTGCATTTTGTTCTTCGCAAGTTTGGGGTTATTGGCCAAACTTTCTATCCAAGGAGTTCAGATAGGTCCTCAAGAGCAACTTTAAAAAAAAAAGAGTGGACATAGGCCACCCTAGTTAACTCATTAGTACAAAGTCAATGACACATCCTATTCAGCTAATGGAAGCCAATGTCCCCTACAATTTTGTTTCACTAGTTTACAGAATCATCAGACTAGACAAACAAGAACTCTAATCACAGTCTGAGTGGTGGCAGACTGCCAAATGCTTCTAAACATGAGGCACAAATACTTCTAAGAATCTTTAAGAACAAAAAAAGTCACTACAACCAAAACGCGGTAGCAAGAACCTATGCCAAGATAAAACCGTAGATTAGCTAAGGAGACATCCAAGAGACTAACAGTACATGAAATAGTCACTTTGTAAAGTTAAGTGCACCTAATGGTGCAGTTCCTCTAAGGTTTCCTCTGAGGAAAATTATGGTGAGCCTCATTACTTTGCACCTGAGGATTATCACATCTTGGAAGGATATCTTAAAAAGAATGATGTAAATCAAATAAATATGCATGTCTATAAGTGAAACATTATCAAATTCCACTTTAACTTAACCAAAGAATATGAATCCCTACAATCACAAACCATGGTGGGCCCCTCACCACTTCAAATTGGAAAATTAGCAGATCCTTGTGAAAAAGACAACAGACAAAGAAGGAATCTTCCAAATTGAACAATGCAGGGCAAGCTAAAGATGTACTTCTGTAAGCAAAATATAACCAAATGCTCTTCAACTTACAGCCTGTGTGATTTGTTGTAAATAGGTTGACCGAAAGCCTACTTCACCAAAGTGACCTCAGCTCCCCTTAGGTTGACATCACTTCAGGTCATTTCTGGCTCATGGGCCACTCGGTAAACTGACCTGGCTCAACCAACTAAATGCCTAAAGTGGGCTCTCACTACAGAAGTAACTTTGAATGCCCAGTTACAGGCAACCAAAGAGGTCCTTAACTAAAGTGGACAATTCTCCAAGATCAGGTTGTCATATTAACCAATATGTCAAGCCATAACTGTAGCCTACGAGAGAAAAAGGAGTGTAAGCAAGAATTTCAGGATAAGTAGGAAAATTAGGCCATCAATGGCCCAATCAGATCAAGTCTGATAAAGCAAGCAAGCCCAAAGTTTAAACCTCAAGCTCAAGCTTGACCAACCCATATCAAGAATTTAGACAATGCCTGAAAAGAAGTCACAAGTCTTGGTTAGGTGTGGCAATTTATGACCCAACCCACCAAAATGACCTGCAAAAGGGTCAACATAAACAGGTTTAGGTTGGCATAAACAAGTTCGAGTCGTAAACAAATTAACCCAATTCAACCTATTTATTAAATGAATGAGGTTCAATTTAAGATTTCTAACCCATCTAACCTATTTTAACTCATTTAATAATTTGGTCAAGTTATCACGGTTAACTCCGCCAAGGCCGGTCCCAAGCTCAGGTAAAGGAGGAGGGTTGCGTTAGGTAGCTGACAACCAGCGTAAAACTCTGTCAGAACCCTTAAAACATGAATATGGTAAATCAAACTATGCGAAGAGCTAGGAATGTCGACTTGGTCCTAAATAGAGTAGAGTGAAGGAAGCGGATTCATGTAGCCGACCCCATGTAGTTAGGAAAAGGCTTAGATGAGTTGAGTTGAGTTGTTTATCATGGTTATGACCCAACTATTTGCGACATTTAATCCATTTAAATCATTTAAGATGTTTAAAACCTATTTAACATGTTTAATATAATCCAATCTGTTTATTAAATGGGTTGTGCAGGTCAGGTCTGGTTATCCATTTAATAAAGCGGCTGGGTCAAGTTTTAGATTTATGATTAGTTTAATAAATGGGTCAGTTTCAAGTTAACAAGTACCCTACTCAACCTATATCCAACCTATACAAACCCATTGCCATCCCTCATCTTGGTCATATGTCAAAAAGAACAAAGCAACCAAAGAAGACTTCAATGTGTACAGTGTGAAAGCATTTTGAACAGTGACTCCAATTATAGAGGAAACATATTTAAATAAGCAAACAAACACATCATACAAAACCTGGGAGTTGCAACAATAGATGATAAAAGTTGGGACAAAACATACATAAGCCCAGAGGAGGGGTCCTTGGCTCAGCTAGCATGGATGGAAAAGAAGAGTTAGCAACTAAAGAAGACTGAAGCAGGTAATGTATAAGAAACACTAGCTCCAGTTCATAAAAGCTTATGAAGCTCGCTAATGGTGACCCTAACTAGATAAGATCAAACTTGTTCTTTATTATTAGGAGTTAGAAAAAGATGAAGTAACATTTTACTAAATATCATCATGACACATGCCCTTTACTTATAGTTTCATAATTATGGTTTGTAACTTATTCAACATGATAATCGATAATAAAGTCGAATGCAATTACTTAAGCGAAAGAAAAAGGAGAACCACAGCTACTAGCGTAACCGACCAAAGATTCTTCAAATTTGTATGCCATACGATATCATCACCATATACAACAATGATTTAAAAAAAGTACAATCAAGCAGCCTATAACTTGTCCTTCTCACCATCTCCATATCTTAGCACCATCATCATCTAAAGCCAATCTTTTGCATTGTTATCGATATCACTAATGACAATCGCCTACAAAGATGTCAGTGCAGTCAATGCCACTACATTAGCTAAAAACTTTGCTTATCTAGTGTAATGTCACCTATATATTACAAGGGCAATGTGGTTAGATTTTTTATAAGCATGGCGAAATAACCAAGAAACACTTATATGAGATCAAAGAATGTGTAATTTGTTGATGTGTAATAATGATTCTTTCTTTCTACTTGTGTAGATTCATACCAGGATAATTTCCCACATTTGTATATGGCACAAGTAGTTTTTATGTGGTTGCCGGCATTATATTATTTACCATTTTGAAAGTCAATAGAAAAGCATAAGTGGCTTCCAGTTAGGGGCTATTTCCACGTGCACACACAAACACATGCATGCACTGACATCTTGTACATTTCAAAAAAGTGGGGAAAAGCCTACTTATGTTAGACACACTTTAATCCATCTTCCATGCAGATAAACATCTATATTCACACTTCTTAAAACACCCACCTCCATTTTATTCCATGCTTTGGCTTAACCACTGGATAAATTCTGGCACCTTTGGATCCCATACCATACAAGCCATTATCTGTCTCTTAATCTGCCCAACCACTTCACTTATTTCTCTTAAAACTGTCCGGCCACTCCCACTCTTTGTTTTAAACCTCTCCTATGATTTACAAGATGTCACTTTCCACTTAACTGCATGCTCTCTCTCCGACCCTCAATCATATAGAGAAGTATGTTCCACTTAACTGCACGCTCTCTCTCTGACCCTCAATCATATAGAGAAGTATGTTCCACTTAACTGCACGCTCTCTCTCCGACCCTCAATCATATAGACAAGTATACTAAATGAGTATACTAAATGAATGGTTAACCCAAAGAGATGGAAATACTATAGGCATAAAAAATGAAGATTCGACTCAGTATCTCAAACAGACTCCTTCAAATTAAGAGGTGAACCAAAGAGTTGTGAGTGAACTCAACTTGGGGAATACCACATCCACTGTTTAAGCCTCATTAATGCCACGCATCATAATGGACCATGCGAAACTACAAATAAGGCATTCAATATCCTCTTTGAATCAATGGAGATAGGGAGATCATGACAATTACCTAGTCCATTACAATAATGCTCATCAATAGCTTGTTACATTGATTAAACATGTTATCTTAGGTAAAACAGAATACCATGAACTTCAGGCAAACCTAACATCCCTTTATACCCTTGCTATTTCAAGCACTAATTGTATGCCTTGAACTTCCAATGGAGCTCCAGAAACCAGCCTCTATTGTTTTATACAATGATTCATGTCACAATAATATCAATAGCTAAAAGAATTTATCGTCAATCAGAAAGCAAGTTTCGGAAATCAAATATCTCAGCTTCTCCAATAAGCAACTTATATGAAGACAAGCCAAGAAAATACTTTACCTTAGTCAATATGGAAAGTTGGAGAAAACTTTTAAAGTAACAAAGATACCTGAATATTTTTGCCAATGTATGACAATGTAGATGTGATTATGTCAACTGATAGATTAAATAACAGAGGATATGGTTCTAAACATTGAATTCAATATCTAGTTATTTAAAAACGCACATATGCTATAAGATAGTCAGAGATATTAGAATAGCTTCGTGATATATTAATTTCATGTTGACTGATTTCTCAGGATATATTAGTTTCTACTAGCAAAGGAAATAAGATCCAACATGTTATTTATATATTGCATTGGAAAGCATCTGATACTGATTTAAACTCATTTTATGCCCTGCATGAAAAATCAGGATGTCTACTCAAGCCTTCAATACGAAGGTTCATATGATACTCCTTAACTCACAGATACACAAGTAAAAGACAAACATACATAGGTATGTGCATGTAATTTGTGCATGCATCTTCATGGTGTCTCAGATGTAGCCTCGAATTGCATAAAACATGATCACTGACGGAAACTTCTTGATCTCATCAAACCATAAAAGGGTGGATAGAATACACTAAGTTCCAAATCTTTTTTCACCCTTGAGGACCAACCACGACTTGTCAAATTCATTCGAATATCTAAGAAAACTACACTCCCGCAAAGATGATATCCATTCTGGCTACATTCTTTTAAGGCATCCATGGGTATTAGCATGTTCTGCTAATTCATGATCCAGTCTCACATAAACACATGTCACACCATATAGAAACACTCCTGATGAGATGATGTTTATTGGGCTTGTCCTCTTGAGCTTCTCATAAATCAAGGCATATTTTTGATTGCTATTTCGAAAAATTAAGCCTCTATTGCCCACGTATAAGGAACAAAAGTCATTGTGAACAACACATTAGAGTCTAACAATGTGATAAAGAAGTTAAACAACATCTGCTTTGCAAGGCATGGTATCTCTTTTTGACTCCTAAGGTCCATATGAACCATCCTTGATGCAATTGGTGAAAGGAGACAAGCTGGCATTGAAAATTTCCAGATATGAATCGTAAAAGGATGTCAAACCTCTTGAATCTTGTACATTTTAACATGTCATCTTTATCAGCTACCCTTTACTTTGTCCTCATTGAGAGATTCAATTGTCTAAAAAAAATATATAGTTGTTAACCCAAATAAAAAAGAAAAAGGAAAAGGAAAAAGCATAACATAACATTTCACTAAAGAAGTTTCAGTACACAGAGTTCATCATCAAGAGGCTTGATTATTATAACCCTTCATTGTTCAAAAATGACAATAAACAAGAATATCATCAAATGCAACAACTCATCTGTAAATGGATCAAGCAGCTGATTCATCGCCATCAAGAAGATACTGAGGGTACTCATGAGAGCATAGACCCTGATAGCACTACTACAAACTTTTCACAAGTCTCAAAAGCAACTTTTTAATATTATTATGTTCAAGTTTTTCTGGGTACATAGTTCTTCAAATCAATTATTTATGGGTACTGCAACTCCATAATCACTAGAATTTGTCTAACAGAAAGATGGCTCACTCTCCTAGATCTCCTTTGATTTGGTTCTTCGGATCCTATTTTAATACAAGCATCTTGCTGGTTTAAAAAATCTTCCAGAAAGCCACAAGCCTCCAAAACCAACCTACAAGCTACTGTCTATATAATTCTTCATAAACAAGGATATCAATCAATCTATCCAGTCCTCGCCCTCTTATCCCTATTTCTGCTACTCGTTTTCAATATCAAGAATCAAGCAGAAGAAAAACTAAAATATTACAATTAAAAGAAAAGGGAAAAAAAAACACGAAAGCTGATTCAATCACCACTTCAGAAAAGAAAGAGACTCATATCAATTTGTTTCCCACGAAATTGTGGCAACCAACAAAAGAGCAGTTTGGTATCAATCGTCCATCAGTCAATTGAATTGCTCTTGGACCAAGCGATTTCACCATTCGCATCTAGATCTAAGGCAGACGCGTCAGTGATTGCATGGTGCAGCAGCAGATTACTGAATTACGACAAGACATTTAACATTCCATGCTCCGAGATCAAGCATCGGTCCTCATTAATCGAACAAAGAGAACAGGAAAGTAGAATTAATCCATTCCCGATATCACTAAGAGCAAAGAGAGGACAAGGTACCATTCCTTCGTTCTTCGGGTTGGGGTTCGCGCGATCGAGCGAGGCGGTAAAGAATCTACGGCGAAAATGGAAAAATAGAGAAGAAACGGGGAGAATTCCAGAGGACAGGGAGCGGGATTTCCCCTTCCTTTGGATCTCTGGGGGCTTCCTAAGATAAAATGTCCTTCCGGAACAAGTTTCCGATCGCGATGGAGAAAGGTTCACCTTCGCCGACGGTAGAAAGGTAGGGACGGCAATTAGACCGTTTGACCGTTTACTGTCGGTACCGTTTGTAACGGGCCGAAAAATTTTCTGTCGGCTTAATGGATAAACTGATAAATAGCTGTTAAGCTAGACGAATAAATGATCGAAGATTATATATATATATACGAATATTAAATATCAAAGTTAATATTTATTATTATTATTATTTAAAAAAATTATAAAATAAATTTATTTTTTTTATGTAAACGATCAAATAGGTATCCATTAAGTGTGCATTAAGTCGATCGGATACTTTCGCTCCTTTAACTATAATTGCCTAACGAAACAAAAAATAAAAAGATTTTTGCTAATAGGGACGGAACCGATAAAGATTGTTTCAGACCATTATCCTCCCTATAGAAAGGCTCTGTCACGACGCGTAATTGCCTCTTGAAAATGTCTTTATACATCGTCTTCGATGTATGAAGGCGTGCATCGGATGTGATCATTGACCGTACGCTCAGTTGGACGCGCGAGCCATGGTGCGAACCATAGTACATGCATCCGCATGCATAAATGCACAGTCAATGAAAGATCCGATGCGCACCTTCGTATGCCGAAAATGATGTACGAAGACCTTTCCTTGCCTCTAAGTCCCTCAAATTTCACCGCTGTACCATTTGATCCTGTTGGCCGATTTTATAACCCCGTATCCCTCAAATTCTAGCGCTGCATCCCAAATTGATCGAATTTATAGTGCATACAGATAATTGATCAAGTATGTATGGAATCAAATATATATATATATATAATCAAAATTTAAATATGCACTAAAAATTTTAATTATATATATGATGGTATAAATGTGTATAGAATTCTTCTAAATATGTATAGGATTAAAATACAAGCATTTACATGAAAGGACTAAGTATCTAAGATAATATAATTTATACAGGATTCTTCTAAGTATGTATAGAATCAAAATTGAAGTATGTATAGGAGGATGGTATAAGTGTATGCATTTTGTTTGTAAGCAATGAGATGTATGAGAGAGTAAAATGGTTATTTTTGTAAAATTTGGTGGGGGCTTAAGAGGACCATAAGTTAAAGAAAGAAAGCACGTGGATTAGAAGTTTTAAGTAAACAGTGAGGAAGCTTGACGACGTGAAGTCCTTGTTTATTTTTTTTTGTTAAAATATATTTTTTATTCTTAAACTTTCACTAAAAATTTCTTTTAGTCTTACATATTTTAAGTATGTTGCATCCCTAATATTCTATCACATATATAAGTTAAAATTAACAATAGCAAACGTATCATTCTGACATGAACGGCTACTTATCCTGCATAATAAGTTATTGATAGCTTAAACATAATTATTTTTATTTAACTAGTAATGCAAGTTGGCATCACATCGCGTCCCGAGCTGAGCTGCGGAGTGAACAAAGGGAGAATGAATGATCTGCAAATAAAGATCCAGTCAATGCCAACAAAAGCGACTGCTCGATAGAATACTGCCAACAATAAGGAAGCGTTTTACCACGCTCCCGTTCCACGACACTGCAACTCTGGTGGCTGTGCAAAGCACAGAGAACACGATGGCAACCAATTCTCTCCGCAAGTTGTTCACAAATCCGAATATAGCTTACAACCATTAGCGGTGATAATATCAGCAAAGCTTATTGTCACATAAATTTTATAAAACTGAGAATATTTTTTTGAATATAAAATTTTGAACTTCATCAACAGCAGATTTTGTTCAAAAGCAAAAAGCAACAACTCTTCCAAGATACTAACCAACCAGCGGCCATTTAAAGCTGTAACACTGCAAAGGGACCTAAATCTTTCTTCAAGTACAGACAAATTCTAGACCAAAATCTTTCAACTACAAACAAATTTCAGCCCAAAATCTCTGCTGTTGATGTTGAGCACACCTAACCATTACACAATGGCATTGGCTGCACTAGCAATCCTTGGCCACAGATCAGCACATTCTTTTCCAATGGGTCCAGTGATAGCAGAGCCTGAAACCAAAACAGAAATTTATAGCCTGATCAGCTCCCTATCTTATTTATGAAAGATTGAAGGATGAGTCACATTTCAAACTCGTACACTAGGCTTTCATCTTTATGGTCACAATAACCAGATCTTTCATGAATAAGAAATGCCCTAGCAATCATGTCTTGCCCCATGTAATTTGAAAATGGTATCAGGACTCCCAAAAATTCTTGTTCAGGATATTACGTAGAATTTTGTCATAAGAGTAGTATATAAATTCAATAGACTTAGGATCAAATTATCAATACTATATTGCCAAACCCAGGTGGCAAGATAACTTAAATTTGTCAAATAAAATCTATCATACCTTTCATTTCTCCTTTTGGATTCACAATAACTCCAGCATTATCTGTACAAATTTTGCAAAGAAATAAAAGCATAAGAAACATTGAAGTTTCACAAAAGCAACAGTAACTGCAAGTATAAGTTTTCATTTTAATGCTACTAGGCAGCTTGTTTGCCTGTTCATGATAGCATAATTTCAGCAGGACAATGATCGACCAATGACAACAGAAAGCTGTTTACACAGACAAAATTGCATTTATACACTGTTATTGTAAGTGAGGCAGTGAATTCCAGTCATGAACCATGCAATCCACAAATGCTGAACTGATGCTTGGCACTTACGACTAATACAATACCATATGGTTTTTTGGGAAAAAAATACATTTTTGTTTTTCTTTTTGAACAATCACAGTATCAAGATAGTCTTATAGTCTGAAGTCTACGCTACAGAGACAAACAGCTAACCACCACTGCTATGTCCAGGAAAACCAAAATAAAACCAGGTGCCAATGACACAAAGATCAACTTTAGAATGCTCTAATTGATATGATTAAAAACAAAGCATATTTGAAAACATTATTTATCAGGATATAGGTAACAAGATGATTTAGTGAACTGCCATGGTGTTTAATAACGGCCACTTTTTTAATATCTGCTTTCTATTGTGAATGGCCAATATATGCCACACATTCAATAATGAAAGAACCTGAAGAGAACTCTACTAAAACAAAGAGTACGCTAAGTGTGAATTGCGAGACATTGCCATACTACATAATATAATCGGGAGACTGTACTTGTTTTATGTAAAAGAAAGATAGACAAAAAAGAAAGCGAGAAACTAAAGCTATAATAACACCCAAAATAATGATGCCCTTCTTCATGTAGTTGGACCATGAGTACAACCACCTCCAAGAGGGGAAAAAGAAATAAATTAGGCAGCACTAGCTCAAAGAATAGAGACGTTCCTTTCCTATGTTTACTCTAGCACATGAACACTTCAACATTGTGTTCCGAACCCGATCGCAATGATTAATAAAATAAAAAATTTGGGATAATTGTGCCCGCTTCAAATGGATCACGCTTTCAGATAACCACTTCAAGGAGGATTGATCCTTCAAATAGAAAAAAACAAGAATATTATTTCACTATGAAAAAGTATTATATTTATAGGGTTGAAACCCTGATCCTCAAGGAAAGTCTAATACGATCATGAAACGGAATCACTCAAATGTAACAGATTCATAACCAAAAAAAATATCAATGACTAAGATAAGAATTCCTTTAAGAACTAGATCTCTCTTCAAATCAAGGAAATCTAAATTTTTCTTAATAACTAGATCCCTCTAAATCAAATCAATAAAATCTTAGAGATTGAAGGAATCTCCAAAATTAGGGAATCCTAACACATTGCACACTCCTAGATCATAAGTTTGATGAAATTGAAAATTTCAAAAAGGAACACTTCATAAAGCATTTTAAAGAAGCACACAAGCTTGTCAAAGGGCAGATGAGCCATGAAAGATGAAGAAAATCTGTGTGCGCAATCACATATAGTCATCACAAACATCTATACATCGTTTTTTTTCATATAATGTGCCACAATTCATGTACTTCAACAATGGAGAGAGAAAAATATAACAATAAACACAAGCATCTATCTTTATAGAAAGGGAACAAAAATTTGCCAATATCTACAGACTTGTCAGAATCACAACCCACTTAGGCCCAAGCCCAGAGAAAATATTTAAGAGCACAAGAATGGACCATTGCATCAATGTGCCGCCATGCACCCTGATAATCCTATGATAGTCATTATTTTATATTCATTTATATAGGAAAAACAGCTGAAATTGTGATAGAAACAGATGAAGGCAATGTTTGCAGCAGCAGATAGAGACAGCATATGGTGAAACATTGGTGCTTCATTAAACCACTTTACAAAACAGGAAGTTTGTATAGATCTAGGAATCAGGTCTGACAATAATGCTTAGAGTTCTCTGAAGCAACAATATGTCTAAACATCTAGGCCTAGATATTTATGGCCTGGTAACAAGACGCTAAAAAGAGTAACAGACAATAACAATCTTCCAATTTGTAACAATCTTCCAATTTGCGGTATCAAGATTTCATTGCCCAAGCCCATGAGTATTGGCAACAATAATGTTAAATTAATATTTAAACCACATAATCTAAATCTTGCCTAATGCTTGTGTAATTCTTCCAGAGCAATTGTCACCATCCTCCGATCATTAATCGCATGGTTTCATGTGCAAGTAGTTTAAGCTATAAACTTTCTCAATATATATCACTTAAAGTTCATGAATGACTGGTGCAACAAAGTTGTGCAAAAGAGGGGTGTCAATACTCTTGGATACATGGTCTTCTTGCTACGAATTTTGATAATGGAAATGAAAAATCCTGCCTACATTGATCCTATACTCTGGCTCTTGACGCACCTTTGGACCATCATGTTAAAATAAGCTCCGTTACAAGTACTTGGTGTCTACCATTCCGAGTGCCAAATAGATTGACTTAAAACAACCAGACACTTCTCTTTGCGTCTTAAAACTTTCTCCTCATTTTCCCTAAAATAACATAACGTAAGAATGCTTTTCTCATAATAAGGTACCATTTACTGGTCAAAAACCCTTCAATTGATTTCCAAGAAAGGAATTAGCAACCCAGAAATTTCACATACGGGTGATATGTGACCTTCCTATTGCTCCCCATTCTGGCAGCATGAATAGTATCAGCTGAGAAGATAGCAACTGCATAGCTGCAGGCCAGATGTGCAACTTGTTTACAATATTTATTCTGTGTTAAGAGTTGGCCTAGCAGTGCCAAATGATTACACGAGTGTTTTTATGTGAGGAGGTGCCACTCCGCTCTTGAATGTTGAGAGATAAAGCGGCTACAGTCCAATAAACTCATATAATTAAAGTCCTTAGGAGCAATTCAACTTCATCTTCATTCTCAAAAAAGATAAAAATGAAAAGACGCCAAAGAAGAAAAGAAAGCGAGAAAATTATCGAATTTAATTGGCGAACATAACTATGGTCTACATGTTACTTCCCGAACTTAAAAAAGAAAAAAAAAAGGTCAGCAGAGGTACCTTCAAAGTACATATAGACACCGTCCTTTCGGCGCCAAGGCTTGCGCTGCCTGACGATGACGGCGGGCATGACCTTCTTCCTGAGATCGGGCTTCCCCTTCTTGACGGTGGCCATCACCATGTCCCCGACGCAGGCCGAGGGAAGCCGGTTGAGCCGCCCCTTGATCCCCTTCACCGATATTATGTAGAGGTTCTTCGCCCCCGTGTTGTCCGCGCAGTTCACCGTCGCCGCCACCGGCAGACCCAGCGACATACGGAACTTGTTCCCCGCCGATCCTCCACGCCCTGCAACAAGAGATCAAAAAGAACCCATTCGAGCATCTCAGAACCCCTTAACACCACCAAAAATCATCAGATCACCAAGTAGATCCCAATAAAAAAACCCAAGAGGGGTTCCACGGAGCATGGCTCATCGTTTTCTTTGACGATAGAAAGGAGGGACGCGAAAGAAAACCCTAGCAACGCCTACAATCCGCACGGGGTGAGGGAAGAGGAGGATACCTCGCTTCGACATCTTGGAAGAGCTCCGACCTGATAGAAAGGGGAAGAACGGCGGCCTTTCAATTTTATTTTACTGCAGCCAGAGGTGTCCTAGGGTTTTGGGGCTTAAGTTACGAAAATGCCCTCTCTATTTAAGAAATTCAGATGGCTTTTACGTAAATAGAATCTTGGTTGGATACTATTTTTCTTAACAGCAAGAATTTATTTACAGCCGATGGTGGTCTAATAATGGCATTGTCTAATTCATCGTTATTTAGAGAATAAATCATTATTATTTTTTTATGTTCCATAGAGGTTTTTGGAATTTAAAGGGATATCATAATAAGTTATGTGCGTAGTGATATGGTTCTATTGTTGCATATTTTTATTCTTCAACTTAGGGATGAGATAGCGGCGCACACCAGGATGAGAGCGGTGATTTTTACCTTTAGAAGCCTACAAAAAAAACATCCTTTTATAGGGACACCCAATTAGTGCAGCTTAAGATAATGAGAAGAAGATTTTGAAGGGAAAGAGAAGGAAAAGAAGATCTCATAGAGTGATTATGAGTCTTCTCTTTGGGGCTCTTAGGGTATGATATTTAAAGGAAGAGAATCTGATAAGCTATTACCTGATTTTTGAAGAATTGTTATGAAAGTTGGGGAATGATAAGGTCGATTTAGTAGATACGGACCGTTATGAAAGTTGGGGAATAATAAAGCCGATTCATCGGATACCTTATTAGGGAGGATTCGTGACCACTCAATTCATGAAGAAGGGGAGCCATATTCAGCTCTCGTTCCTGTTTACGGAGGACTACTTCGAGAAGGAGTTTCGAAATCCTCATGGTTCCAATGATCTGATGTCCAAGATGCTCGATGTAGGTCGAAGGTCGGTCAAAAGGGAAGATCGGTCGGATGGCTCTCGACTGTTGAGGTTCGGTCGTTCTGGCTTAGGGGCAAGACTTAGTGAAGGTGAAGGTCGGTTAACTGAGGTTCGATTGGCGAAGCTCAGTCTAGCAAAGCTCAGGCGATGATACCGAGGCAAGGATCGGCAAGGTGTCCTTTGGCCCTTGAGGGTTCGCTGTAGTCCCAATGTGGGCTTGGCTCATTTGCCCATGTCAGTCAATTTATGGGCAAAGACGAAATTCAAAAAGATGCGTGATGATTATGCCATAAATGCCGAATCACATCGCCTCCATCCCAGCTCGTAGAGAAGCTTTTTCAAAACTTGATCAAAGGTGATTGGCGGAACAATATGTGGCAAAGCCAAAGATCATAGCATTTGAACGGAAGGCTCATGGGCCTTTCGCAGTTACATCTTCTCAAACCTTTGGCGCTATTCTCTCTTTTGAGATTAAGTGTTCTCAATTGAAGAAGATTATGGCCAGCTCCGTTGCCATTCGTTCTGAGGATATGGAGCGTCCGACCCGCATAGCTTCAACAATGGCTCCGATGGATTTGGAAAGGATCCGTCGTGAACACTAGCGACTATGATCTGTAAGTGTTAGGTTCTAGGCAGAGGGTGACGGATGAACTAGAATCCGAGATCTTCTTTTATGAGGAGTGCTTCAAGGCAGGAGTTCACCTTCTCTTCATCCAATTATCAAGGGGATGATAAAGTTTTATAGCATCTATTCCTCAGTGGTGGCTCCAAATAGCTAGCGGCACATCATAAGGTTCATCTTCATGTGTCATTTGGTGGGGGTGACCGTGCCTCTATTTCGGGCGTGTCACAACATATCTCCGAATTCTTTCTGGCTTTAATCTAGCAATTAAGTGCTATGTTTTGAACAAGGAATGGCTTTAATACAGCTAGTCTCCATCCTTCTCTCCCAAAATATAAAATTAAAAAAAAAATCTATATATAAACTACTTCTAAAGCCTCCTAATTATTGGGCACCTTGCTGATCTAAAGTTCAGATTCAACATTCCCAGACCCGATAAGTATGTACTGATACCCAGTTTCAATTCGATGCATGAGCCCTTCCTTTTCTAAGATGGCAGATCATGTTTTTATTTAGCTACTCATGAGGTGGAATCAAGATGAAATTAGTAGGCATCCAAACAGGCCCTGCTGCGCTTAATCACAAGCTGAGATCAAGGCTTCGATCCGATAGTACTGAAGAGCCCTTTTTCTAGTTGGACCACCAAATGAATCCAAAATTTGCTATGTTCTATTAGGAAGAAACTACAGGCATCGAGCTAGGTTCTATTTTTTTTTTCCAACGGTGACAATTAACTAGGCCAGTGCTTAAAAAATGAAGCGAAATACATAGAACAGTATATACCTGACAAATAAGCATAAATTAGTCTGATTCAGAAGGTTTATACAAGTATTTGCACAATCTTGACACATATTAGTAAGCACATCAGCAATAAAAGCTTCACCAGTAATCGCACTTAGAAAATTGTCCTGTTTGGTGACCAGCACCAGCCCTTGAGAAAAACCCCGGTGGTTGCAACTTCAGCATAATGGATTTATTAGTCACTTGCTTTCATTTACTGGGAGATAGACACCCTCTGCGGCCAACCAGACATTATCAGGATGCTTTTCTCTAACACCGCAGACCTGCAAAAGAATCAAATCTCCACTAAGCCAAACAAAACCCCCATGCAAAATAGTAATGAAAGCAGGACAAAACTTGATCTGGAGAAATTTTAATATTTTGCTTAGTATAATTCAAAGGAAAAAGAATTGCAAGAATCTTCCAACAGAGCGGTTTCTACATTTGGTTTCAATCAAGGCATGCAAAACCATACCAAATTGCCCGGTAAGGAGCATATCGACTCGTATCAATGTGAAAACATTATGGTTCACCATTTTGAAATGGTACAGGATCAATACCATCCCAAACTATCCTATATAATCCAAAACTGCTACATACTAATCTCATACTGACCTCGTATCGTACTAAATCATCCTATACTATGCTGAACCATCCAATTCGGTTAGGTATAGGGTGATCTATGGGTTAGAACCTTTTAGTTTACCTAGCCGTTATGTTGCTGGTTTGGTATGAGGCAATCAATATCGATTCACTACGAAGTGCTCCGTACCAATTCGGCACTAAAATGGTATCATTTCTTAGCATGGTGAACCCTGGTTCCAATATATAGGTATTTGTTTGGGGCAAAGAAATCATATGATCAAATCCAATGGTCGTGCGGACTCAAATAGGAATTAATCTACATAATGATAAAGAAACACAAAAGTATCATTTTACCTCTTGTTGCCCACCAGCTATACGGGAGTATTTCTTGTTATGACTGTGTAGATATCCACCAGTATCGACATGTTGCAGTCTTATTTTCTGGTCTTGCTTCCATGTTTTCCCATTCCCCTCGATCACAAGCCTGAAAAGAGGAGGTCAGGACCAAACAGGGTAAGCCATTTTGATGCATGAATTGAACGCTAGAAAATCCTTGAAGATCAAAATCAATTTCTCACCGCCAGTAATCCCCAGTATCTGACTCGCCATCACCTCCAAAACAGCTAACCTATAGGCGGTTAAATAAGCACCAGGAAAGTTAGTTTCCAGTACCATGACAATCCAATAGGTGAAGAATTTAAAAGAGAATGGTGGGAATATAGAGAACTTAAGATGCACTATTTTAGAATATGGAAAGCACAACATCAACAGGCAATAGAATTTTCATCATAAGAGGACTGATCAATTCTTTTAATCCTAGTTGTAGGGAACCACTTACAACATGCAATATTAAGTGACGAAAAAAACTAAGGTTTGTTTTAAATTTTAAGATTTTTATATTTTTCCAGTCTAAACTAAAGACAGATTGAAGAAATATCAGTGAGTTTAAAGCACTTGTTCTTAGCCCAGCACCTGGCAACTGAATCTATAATGTTCTCAGCCCAAATTTAGGAAATATGAATTCAGTTTCCAGTGCAGACATCTAAGCCCTCAACTATAACAACCCAACTATGCATGCACAACAATTTTAGTACCATCATGTCAGTTCTGTAGGTTGAATCCACCTCCAAAGCAGGGACTGGAACCAAGGCTGTAAAAATAATGGTCAACTATTCGATTTATATGCTGGAACGCCATGCCTCCAAATATACTTTCTTTAAGAAACACACACCCAAGCATAAATAGTTGGTATGATGTTGTTTATGAATCTTTCCTAGTAAACAGATCTACTTCCATAACTCCCCATGAATTGACATCCTTAACCTTGAAAGCTTTATGAGAGATTTTTCTTTATTCTTAACTCTTCTACATATTTGCAGGTGTCTTTTCGGTTATATGTAGCTATCGATCAAATAAAATCTCTACCGTACTAATTCTTTTGATACATATGGTTACCACTTGAAAGATTTCATCACCTGGTTTGCACTTATAAGTTCAAGATTCATGATGTTGGATGGACAAACAGAAACAGGTATTTGACAACACAAATTGCAATTTACGGAGACAACAATAGAGTGGGTACAAATATCTTAGTAGCCAAAATATATTTGAAGGGCGTCTCTCTTCAAACTTGCTATTGCACCCGTTTTCTAAGCTCTTCCTTAAAGACCTTTCAAAATATTAACTTCCATACAGGCACATCCACTCCCAATTCAACCAAAAATGTGCATGATTAATTATTAGTATTTATAAGCACGTATCTACATGCACATGAGATCTCTTACCAAAATTCAAGAAAGTTCAAGAACAAGATTTTAAATCAAGAAAGAATTGCAAGAGCATCTAATTAAATGATTAATCATAGTAATATGATATGACTTGATAGGTTCAGGCATGATTAGTGGTAGAACATTAATGGTGATCATCATCACAACTATCATAAATCAACATAAACATAAACTCCCTATATGAATGACAATACTGGTTATATCAAAAACACAAAATATGCCCCAAAGCAGTGGGCTATCCTTGATTAATTGAAATTTCTTAGGTTAATGTAGGTGTACTTGATAACGAGTCACAACAGTAACATGAATGTGCAACAAACAAACAGTAATAATTCGATGTAAAACCTTTTTTATTAAATCATTTTCATTGAATTTCATAGCAGTCATTTTTAGAACTTTATGATGAAAAGGTTCTTAGATACAATAAGATCATAGTTCTTGTTCACATTAAAACAATTATAGAAGAGAAATGGCAACAATGGCTTCCATCCTAACCAAAATACTAGAATCATTAAGATCTTGTTAATAACTTGTACAATTAAAAATTATATTGAAAAATATTTGTATTGCCCAATATAACAAAATAAAGGTTAAGATTATCAGCATGTCAAATTGGTCTTCACTTAGGTTTGATTTGCTAGCATTGACAAAACATCTCAACCAACATATAGAAATTTTTTGGTTGATGTCCCTAAGTATGTCAAACATCAACTAGGAAGAAAATGGACATCATGGTGGACCATCCAACTTGATAATCTACATATCCTTAACTTAAAATACATGTAGATTAAAATTCAAGTGGTTCAGAGACTTCTGGTCCATAGATGAAACCAACCTCTATTCTATTTTGAAGAGCCAGTTTTTGAGTGATCATTTGATATATAGGTAGCTAGCCTCCAAAACATTTGAAATATTATTAATAGCAACTTTGGACATTTTAGACCATGAAGAATGGGATGGGACAAGATGAGAACCATTATCAATTGACAAGGATATAGGAAACTGAAATAATTACCTTCTATAACAATTGCCTCTATCCAACTAAACTGAAATTAGGATAGTTATAAGTACATATTCCTCAAGTCACAATGAAAAACATAAAAAGAAGATCAAAATAATTTTACTTCCCTCCAAATTACTGGTTAATAATTAATTTCATAACAATCGCCTCAATCAAATTAAACTGATCAAAGATCATTATTAGTATATATTCCTCAAGTCACAATGGAAGACACAAAAAGAAGATCCAAAACTTTGCTCACCTCCAAATTGCCAGTTAAGGGTGAAGCATGCAAATGGCTATGCAGCCATTTCCGAGTTCTCATATGTTGCAACTGTAAGATTGTTCCATTTGGTATGGAATCACCTTGTTTAGCAGATGAATCTGGCTGAGCCCTTACAATCTGCATAATTTATTGTATTGTGAGTGACAAAGCAGAGACAAATAAAACAAAAATTATCACAACCTTTACAATGATATAGAGCTATCAGAGAGAAAAATTTAAAAGACAACTTTAAAAGAATGATAGCCGTAATTTTTGTTGTTTCATGAAGAGATCATCAGCTTCACCTGCAATGGTACCCATGATAGCTAGAACTGCTGATATATATTTTAATGCTTAGTGAGATGTAGGATTTAACAAACCTATTAAACAGATTAAGGGAAGAGATATATTAACAATTTAATGTGATTGGAATTAAATGAGTCTTTAAGTTTGCATTTATATTCAAATGAATACCGTATGAGCGGATATAACCATAACTTCTAGCTTTATGACTAATGAGATTCAGAAATTTATTCATTTTCTCTATTACATGTACACACATATGTATGTATATGTATGGATGTTCATAGAGTGTCTCAATAAAACATACCTTTCAGATTGTATTAAAAGCATCAAAGCATCCTTAAACCAAGTTATCATATCCTTGAAGATTTGCCACAAGATAAGACATGTAAATATCTGTTCTTTTTTGCCTTCCATAGTCATAATTCAATTCAAGGACTAGGAATAAGTTAACTCAATGATTTAGATTATGTTCCGATTTGCTGTGACTCAAATCATGATGGTTAATATATGTAGAAGTAAAGCTATTCAAAGATCTAAGTACTCAAATCAACTCATCTAAGCCTTTTCCCAACATTCGAAGATCTAAGTAATGATAAAATTATAATAGTCTCTTTTTTCTTGACAAGCGACGGACTTTGATGTTAGTTCATGTAATAGATTTAAGGGCCTAGCTTTTCACTCATATGTCCCATCGTAGATTTGATCAAATTCCCTATCCAACCTTGTTTAGTTATGGAACGAAATCAAATGTAAGCTCTTTTAAGATTTGATCTTAATGATGCATTCTTGTTAAAGAGTATTGAAGACCCGGTTCATACATGGTGATTGTACCCAAATCGGTAGGGAACTGGGACATAGGATGGCATTGGTACTTGGTTCCTGACATAATCGGTCCACATCCCAACCCGTGCCAATGAGTACCACCCAAGGTCCACAAAATTATTACCGAGACCTATTCGGTACTAGTTTGGTATGGTACAAGTAGGTATGGTACGGATCAATAAAGTACAGTGCATACCTTGTACCAAAATAGGATGCCCATTCTTTTCTCATTTTTAACTATGGGATGGTATGGATTGATTTAGCTTGGTTCGGACTAGTTTAGTTGTTAACTAATCGAAACTCAATACTATACTGATACCTTAATGGTATGACATGGTATAGTCTGATTGGTACAGATCAATACGATAATTTTTGGTATCACCAATTCAGATTGACACCTGTAGGTTCCACTGGATACCAATCCATGTTGACTCAAAAGCAATGCAGCTTGTTCTTTCTTCTATTCTCTTGTTGCAAAAGTATCTTGAATTTGATCTAGACCTGAGTTGGAGTAGAATCTCTACCCCACCTCATCCACATAAATTTGTGTGTGGTGCCCCTTTTCTCTTTTTTCTTCTCTATACCTTCTCAAACCTTTGTTTTTCTTCATCTTCTGCTCTAAGAACCCTGTTTCAACTAGATCAGCTGCAACATCTTTTTTTCCCCTCTTATTTTTAGTTTTGATGTTTTGCATTCAAAGAGGGAGAAATAAAGTAAGGGAAGGTTAGAAAAGTTCAAATTTGCTTAATTTGATGTGGATGCGCATCAACTGATTCATGGCCTAGAAGAGGTCATGATCAAAGCAAAATGCCCACCACTCTAATTTCTTTCCTCTCCAAAGGGACAAATCAAAAAGAAGCCCGACCACATTTTCTATGTTTGGCATGAATTTGGGAATTTTTGTAGGTTATGCATTAACATACAACGTTCTGTTCAGTGTATTTTCTATTTTTATACACTTACTTATAATAGGTAAAGATGCCTTAACAAATTGTGCTTGTAGCTGTATCAACACCATAAGATCAATCTACTGCATTTTTAGGCCCTACAATAACCTTGACCTCATACGAACCCTAGAGCAACATGAAAACAATGCAAAAAAGGAAAAAATCGGTATTCATAAAAGAAAGGACACCACAAACATACCAAAGTGTTAGCGTGGTATCATATTGACACAGTCCCCAACTTGTAAAGTAGAATCAGAGTGAAGCTATCTACAATGTGGAGACATGCATGAAATCTAGAAAGATAAACCTTTTGGGCCAAGCAATGGGCAAGAATTAGAAAGATGAGGATGCAGACATACTAATAAATTTCTATTAAACTAAGAGAAGACAATCTGACTGACACAGAACTAAGATATAGAAAATTTGATCATAGAGGATTTGGTCATAAAAATAAGTGAAAATAATAGAAGACTGAACCACCAAAGGTTCAAAGAGAAGCACTTATAAAAATCTATTCAGATCAATGATTATGACCAGGCAAAGAGACAAGTTTGCTGCAAAAACCAATTTATGTTGTCCATTACCAGCATGATTAGACGTTTAGCATGTCCAAGAAAGATTTCTAATCTATTACCTATGCATAGAGCACTGTGGAAGAACAATGATATCTAACATAAAAATCCACTACATAAGTGATTTATGTGAAACCATATGTGATAAGACATCGAGCTCAAGCATGAAACAAATAGTAGATTAGGCATAAAAAAATCATGCAAGAAACCTAACAAAGGAGGGGGAAAATATCCCAAAGAAGATGTGCTTCAAATAAGAAAGGTCAACCTCCATTAGAAAAAATCACAATCAATCATGATTACCAAAAAAAGGATGTCCAAAAGCTTTTTAAGAGGATCTGTCCATCCAAAAAGAGGATAAAATAGCTTTGAATCATGCAATATGCATGAATTTTATTTTTATCTGAGGATACTTAACTAAAAGTCATCATTTTACACCATCCATCATAAAGTTGAACATATGCCTAAAGCAAGAGTGGAGTCCAGGATACATTGGAATGGAACAGTACAGTATACCCTGTAACAGTGAAAGATTGGCGGAATCATATAAGGACAATTTCATACATAACAATAATAAATGATACAGTATATAATAATGGATTTTAGAAACGTAAGTTTTGATGCATTTTTAATACTATGATAGAAGGAAAATCAATAAGGATACAAGAAGCTACGGTTGAACTGAGTCCTTAGTAAAAAGATTTTTTCTTTTGTTAGGTTTGAACAAGAAGAATTGCGATAGCTTCGGGAATTCCTTCCTTGATATTAAATTTTGATTCTAATTTGCATAGAAACTTATCCAATGCTGCACAAATTCACCAATTCTAAAAATAAGACCAACAGTTCATCAAAAAGGTTGCACTACCATTAAACTATCAAAAAAAAAAAAAAAAAATCGAGTCGCATAAATCGATCGCGTACCCAATAGCTATTGGAATCATCGACATTGGGAAATCCGGTGACCGATTGCTGCCCGCTTCCCGACCCATACGGAACGTCATGCGAGTGCAGCCGGAACTTGGTTTTCTCGTGCATCAGCTTGATCGCACTCCCATACGTTATCTACCACCCAAAAAAAAATCACGAAAAATCCATAAAAATAAGGGAAAAAAAGGGTAACAAGCGATCGATCCAAGAACCAACCTGGACGCCCTCGGAGGCGGCGGCGGAGGCGGAGGAGGTGGAGGCCTCGGGGACGTCGAGGCCGAGGTAGAGGAAGAGGGCGACGGCGAAGAAGGAGAGAGACATCAGGAGGAGGAGGGCCAAGAACCAGTTCTGCTGCCAGAACGGGAGAGGAGGAGGAAGACGGGATTCGCGGCGGGTTCGGGATCGGGGCGGAGGAGTGGAGGCGGAGGATGCGGCGGAGGAGGGAACGTTCCGGCGAGAGAGGCCCTGCGACCCGTGTGGAGCCACGACGACTTCCTCCACGCGGCTCTCCAGAGCGGAGGCAATGGAGGCGACGAGGGACCAGGGAGTCGGGCGATGGCCGTATCGCGTCGTCACGAACCCCTCTCAGATCGCTGTATCGTTGTTCGACCTCTCCCCCCTTGGGTTACCTATGGCAGTGCTTTCGGCCTTTAGAAACTCTACGCGTCCCCGGGAAAGTACACGTTTCGGTTGTAAAGCCCGTTTTTGGAGAACTTCAGAGGGTAAAATCGGCATCTCGTCGCGAAGTGTTTCCACCACCATGGTTAATTGTAGAGATTTCTTTTGGGTTCATTCTCTTTGGGGTCGATCTAGGGGACGCGTAGAAATAGAATGTATGCGCTGCCACGTCCAAGGAGAGCTGCAGCGAATGGCGAGGCGAGGGATGGCATTTAAGATGATGTGGCATGAGACGATTGGATTTAAAGATGGTCTTTAGAGATGGCGAAGGGCCGGGCCGCCTGGCACGCGTTGGACCGGCGCGATCGTCACGGCTGCGGCAATGACTACGTCAAGCCAGACAAGGCACGGCCCTTCGAGCCATGCCCGTCGAGCCATCGCATCGCAGCCTGCCGCCGAACTGGCAAAACGGCTCGTGGCCTGCCACACCCACCCCGGCCCACGGGTTGGCATCAGTCAGACATGCAACGCGGCCCAGCAGGCATGTTGTTTTAATTTAATTTAAATATAATTTAATTTAATTTCGAATAAAATATTTAAATTATTTGATTTAATTTAAGTAAAATTAGTTTAAAAAATAAAAAAATTGTCTAGTTTGCTAGGGTGGCATGGTATGATCCAGTTGGATTGTGGACCTGGGGATCATGTCTGATCCCTTGGCATCGATGGCCATGCGAATACAATTCATAATAAAACGAACCATTAAGCTAATTCTTAAATAAACTGTGTCCGTACCATCTAGCCCATTTGACATATTTAATAATATTATTTATAAATATGAAAGGCTATATGATTAGGGTTGGAAAATGATGACCGCAAGGCTCCCCTCAAGGGCTAAGTAGCCTACTTAGCTCAATCCAAAATTTTACTAGCCTGGAACTGAAATTAAGTCTACAAGATGATTCTAAGAAAAAAATAGATCTAAAAATGAAGCTTGAGGGATAAAATCGCCGTTGCATAAATAATCGTGCAAGGGGTTAGGATCAACCCTGACTCCCACGTGCTGAACAATACCCGCTAGAGATAAGTTAGCCTCAGTAGATCGGGGCGCCTTAGCCCCTCACCGAGCCCAAGGCCATATCGTCCTCCCAAGCTATATCATCATCTCTCGGCATAAGCCGAGCCATCCTTGTCTCTCGGCCTCAGCCAAGCTATCCGACTGTGCCTCACCAGCCGAGTTATTATTATGCCCCGGCTAGACCCGGCACTCAAGAACCTATGCGGAATTCGGCGCGGGAGAGTTCAAATTCACAAGATTCCAAACAGAAATCATATCTGAGAGTGGCCTAGGACCCGCGAGAGTGGCCTAGAGCCATGGAGCCTACATGCTTACCAAATCTCGAGACATCAACCAGCTCTCCTAGCCGTCGATCCTCTAACCAACAAGATGCGAATCTTACTGACCTCGTAACAAACTGGATTCAGATCCTAACGACTTTTGGACCCACGATGCCCCCAGGAATCAGGTGATCCTCTATAAATAGAGTCGTCTCCCAGCTCCTCAGGTATACGCACTTGCTCACTGGCACACTCTCCTTCTACCTCTGCTCACCCCTTTCCGCCATTAGCGCTCTGCTCAGAGCTCTCGAAAGGCCACCCATGGAGAGACTCTTCAGCGAGAGCCTTCTTCTCTCGTTTGTTGATTGCCAATCCCCGCTGACTTGAGCGTCGGAGGGTCTTCCGCGGAGGGCCACCCCCAACGCCTCTCGCGTGAGGACTGTTTTGCAGGTCCGCCCAGGAGGGAGCCCGATCGCGCCCGAGTCGGAGGACAGATCTCAGCAGCAACAAATTTGCGCTAGAGGAAGGGCCCTCAAGTCGCATAAACTTGTGATTCAGTAGACAAGGATCTCGATATGAAAGAGAACTCCTCCCATGGCCAACCGAAGAAAGGCTACATCCGAAGCCCGGGATCAGCTCGCCTCCCAAAGACCTGATCCGGTGAGCAGCGTAGCACCGCCACCACCGCCAATTGAGACTTCGTCGCCACTGGCGGCCCAAGTGACCCAGGACCAGTTTGCCTCACTGGTCCAGCAGGTCCAAGCCCTGGCCCACCTGATCCAGGGGTGCTTTGAAGCCCCTGTCCGGCTGCACCTGTCCTGCATCTTCCTGAGGAGAATGCGGCCCCCGCTCATCCAGCGATCTCTTCCTCCGGCCCGCATGGGTTGCAGACCCCCCTCGCCGCCCTAGGGAAGCTGAGCCAGCCCCCCAAGGGGGCCGTGGCAAGGATCTTCCCCGATCTCGGCGGGCCCGATCCCTCTCTCCGGTGTTCTCTCGCCACGACTCGACACCGTCTCATTTCTCTCCTCGCCCAGCCCCTCCTGTTGTGCCTGAGGAGATCCGCCAACAACTCTGGGAGATGCGCCAGGAGTTAGATGCCGCCAAGCAGGCCCATCCACTCCACCATCAGACGGAGCAGGGCATTCCCTTCTCCAAGGGAATCATGGAGGAAGTGATTCCCTCCCACGTCAAGCTGCCCGCCATCGAGCCCTACCATGGAGCCTCCGATCCCGATGACCACCTCAGCAGCTTCAGATCGATCATGATGTTCCACGGGGCATCAGATGCGATCCTCTGCCGCGCCTCCCCTTCCACCCTTAGGGGATCCGCTCGAACCTGGTTCAATGCTTTGAAACCAGGTTCCATTAGTTCATTTGACGAGCTAAGCCGCCTCTTCATCAGCCAGTTCGTCAGCAGCTGTCGTCATCGGCAAGATCCGACTCCCTCTCTGAGGTTAAGCAGAGAGAGGGGGAGTCCTTGAAAAAATATCTCGGCCGTTTTAACACGGCCATGTTGGAAGTGGACCACCTTAATCATGAGGTGGCCATGTCCGCCCTAGCAGGCAGAGTGTTGAAGGAGAGTGACTTTTACCTGGCGCTGGAGGTCAGCTACCCTAGAACCTCTCCGACATGATGGCTCTGGCAGACAAATATGCCAGAGTCGAAGAATCGCGGAGAGCTGCCCGCACCGAGCTAATAAGGAAAAAGGAGCCCAAGGGCTCGGACAAGCACCGATCCGCCCGCCAGCCAAGCCTGCCTCGCCGCCAAAGGGTTCCTCCGCCGCCGCCGAGGAACCGCACCCGGACCCACCAAGGAGGTTCAACCGATTCACTCCGCTCACTGCCCCAAGGGCGGAGATCCTCATGGCAATAGAGCGCCAGCTCCCCCGACCACCTCCTCTCGAGGGAATGTTGCCCGGAGAGACCCCGCCAAATATTGCCGCTACCACCGGGACCATGGCCACGACACCGAGGAGTGCTGGCAGCTGAAGAACGAAATTGAGAGGCTCATCCAGCGGGGTAGGCTGGATCAGTTTAGGAGAGCACCGAGCCAAGAAACGGGGTGACCGTCAACCTGAGCCTCAGCAACCTCCTCCTCCGAATCCTCCGGTCGCCGGCCACATCAATGTGATTGAGGCAGTTGGTAGCCCATCGAGCTGGCGGGATGATGAAGAAGGTTCAGCGCCAAAGAAAGCGCGGACAAATGAGCTCTCCTTCTCCGACAACGACCTCCGAAAGATACAGTTCCCGCATGATGATGCGTTGGTTGTATCCCTTAATCTGAACAACTATGATGTAGACCGAATCCTTATTGATAGTATAGCTCTGTCAATGTTTTGTATCTCGATGTGTTTGTGAAGATGAAACTGCTTATGGAGAATCTCCGAGCCGTGGACTCCACCCTAATGGGGTTCACCGGCGATGTAATTACCCCAAGGGGTCGTGACCTTGGCGGTCCGCGCGGGGACTTGGCCTTGCGTTGCCACAGTCCACACAGATTTTTTGGTGACCAAGCTTCGGTCGCCCTACAATGCAATTTTTGGGAGACCCGCCTGATGTCCCTTAGAGCCACCGTCTCCATCCCGCACCTAGCAATGAAGTTCCCTACGGATGGGGAGTGGGAGTAGTCCGAGGAAACCAAGCTGTAGCTCGGCAGTGCTTCGTCACCAGCCTGCAATCCAAATTGCCTGAGGTTGATGGACTGGATGCTCGGGAGGACTTTGCCGAGCAACGAGGAGAGCCAGCCAAAGAGCTGGAGGAGGTACCGCTGGACGAAGCTCGGCCCGACCGAACCATAAGGATCGGGTCGCTACTGAAGGGGAAGCCCCGACTGGAGCTGATGACTTTCTCTGAAGGAATGCTGATGTCTTCGCTTGGTCAGCCTCTGACATGCCTGGGATCAGCCCAGACGTCCTCGTCCACCGTCTTAATGCGGACGAGATGTCATGGCCCATGAAGCAGAAGAAAAGGAGCTTCGCCCCTGACCGCAAAAGGCGATTGAGGAGGAAGTTGACAAGCTCATCAAGGCAAACTTCATTCGGGAGGTAAATTATCCGAGCTGGCTGTCCAATGTTGTCATGGTGAAGAAGTCGAATGGTAAATGGCGGATCTGCATCAATTTTACCGACCTTAATAAAGCATGCCCAAAGGACAAGTTCCCTCTCCCTCGGATCGACCAGCTCGTGGATGCCACTTCCAGTCATCAGATGCTGACCTTCATGGACGCATACTCAGGCTACAACCAAATTCGGATGGCACCTGAGGATGAAGAAAAGACCGCCTTCATAACCGACCGAGGTACTTATTGTTACCGTGTCATGCCCTTTGGTCTGAAAAATGCAGGTGCCACTTACCAAAGGCTGGTAAACAAAGTCTTCAAGGAGCAAATCGGTCGGAACATGGAGGTATATGTTGATGACATGCTGGTCAAAAGCAAAGAAGCATCCCAGCATATTGAGGATCTCTCTGAGAGCTTCGCGACACTCCGAAAATATCGATGAAGCTCAATCCAACAAAGTGCGCCTTCGGTGTCAACTCTGGGAAGTTTCTGGGCTTCATGGTTTCTCAGCGAGGCATTGCAGCCACCCCGCAGAAGATTCAAGCCCTTCAGCAAATGACACCCCCAACATCTATCAAAGAGGTCCAGCGCTTGACGAGAAGAATCACGGCCCTCAACCGCTTCGTGGCTCGGTCGGCCGAGAGGTGCCTTCCCTTCTTTAAAGCTCTTCGATTTGCCAAGAATTTTCAATGGACTCCCGAGTGCCAAAAATCATTCGAGGACCTCAAGAGGTATCTCGGCTCGCCACCCCTCCTCAGCAGCCCCAGCTCGGGAGAAATGCTATTTCTGTACTTGGCAGTTTCAGAAGGCGCAATTGGCTCAGTTTTGGTCAGAGAAGAGAAAAAAACCCAAAAGCCAATCTACTATATCAGCAAACTGCTCCGAGACGCCGAGACAAGGTACACCCGAATCGAGAAGCTGGTGTTGGCCCTGGTAACATCGGTTCGGAGATTGCGACCATATTTCTAGGCGCATTCTGTGACGGTCCTTACCGACCAACCCATCAAGGCGGTGGTCATCGCCCGGAGACATCAGGGAGAATGGCTAAGTGGGCCGTTGAGTTAAGCGAGCATGATATCCGATATCAACCTCGCCCGGCCATCAAAGCGCAAGTTCTAGCTGATTTCCTCCTTGAATGCACCATCCCGGAGGATGGCTCCACTCCGGACTCCTCCGAGCATCCGAGATCAGATGCCCTGTGGCTGCTCCACGTCGATGGATCCTCCAATGCCAATGGCTCCGGTGCTGGTTTAATCCTCACCAGCCCAGAGGGGGCGACCTTCGAGTACGGCGTCGCCTTTCCTTCCCAGCCTCCAACAATGAAGCCGAATATGAAGCTTTGCTCGCCGGACTCCGAATCGCCCATGATCTAAAAGTGAAGAAGCTGAATGCCTTTACCGACTCTCAGTTGGTAGCCGGTCACGTGCGGGGCGAGTTCGAGGCCCGGGAGCCAAAAATGATTCGATATCTCCAACAGGTGCGGGATTTGCTTTCCCATTTCTCCGAATTTGAAGTTATCCAGATCCCAAGGTCCAAAAATGCCGTGCCGATCTATTGTCCCGACTAGCAACTGCGGAATCGATGAGTTCCGAGCGGAAGTTTCACCTGAAATCCTGGAAAAGCCTAGCATCGCGGAGGCAGACCGAGTGATGCAGATTGAGGCCGAACCATCCTGGTTCGACCCATAGTGAAGTATCTTAAGGAAGGGTCGCTCCCAGCCGACCGTAAGGAAGCAAGGAAGCTGAAATTGCAAGCTACCCACTATGTGCTGATCGATGACCAGCTGTATAAGCGGTCCTTTTCCATGCCGCTGCTCAAGTGCCTTCGCCCATCTGAAGCTGATTATGCTCTTCGGGAGGTACATGAAGGAATTTGCGGCAACCATCTGGGGAGTCGATCTCTATGCCACAAGGTGCTGCGCCAGGGATATTATTGGCCCACCATGCAAAAGGATGCTGATGATCTCGTCCGAGCTTGTGACCCGTGTCAGAGGCATTCCAACATCCAGAGGCTCCCCTCCGCCAGTTTGGTCCCCATTTCCTCCGCTTGGCCCTTTGCTAAGTGGGGGATGGATATTCTTGGCCCTTTTCCCCTCGCCACTGGACAGAGAAAGTTTTTGTTTGTCGCCATCGACTACTTCACCAAGTGGGTGGAGGCCGAGGCAGCTGCCCAGATAACCGAAGCTCGGGCCAGAGACTTCGTATGGAGATCCATTATCTGCGCTTCGCCTTCTGCATACTATTATCACCGACAATGGCAAACAGTTCGACAACCCAAAGTTTCGGGGTTTCTGCGAGGAGCATGGGATCTGTCACCGCCTTACGTCGGTAGGGCATCCACAAGCCAACGGAGAAGCCGAAGTAACTAACCGGACCCTGCTTCAAGGGATCAAAGCTCGGCTCGTCAGAGCCCGAGGCAGATGGGCGGACGAACTTCATCACGTCCTATGGGCCTACCGCACTACCCAGAGAATCTCCACCGGCGAGACCCCATTCCGGATGGCCTTTGGCACGGAAGCCGTCATCCCTGTGGAGATAGGCTCCCTTCTCCGCGAGTGGAAGGCTACTCGAGGAGGCTAACGACGAGCAGCTTCGCGCTAACCTCGATCTGGTGGAAGAGGTCAGAGAGAAAGCTCGAATCAGTAGTTGCATACTAGCAAAGAGTGGCCCACTATCATGCCTCCAGAGTCAAAGGAAAATCTTTCTCGCCTGGCGATCTCGTCCTCCGGAAGGCGTTCGTTTCCAAACCGCTAGAACAAGGAAAGCTGTCTCCAAACTGGGAAGGCCCCTATCAAGTAGCGGAAGTCATCGGAGCACCTACAAGCTCCAGGGAAATCTATTCCCGGACGTGGAATTCGGACAATCTCCGTATATATACCAGTAGGGTACGCTTTCTATAGACTTGCCCTATTTACAACATTAGCATCCGTTTTATTATCCGCGGCATGACCGCTACAATCGTTTCTCCAAAAAAGTCATAATAAAAAAGATGCTGCTTACGCATCCATTTTCGGCACAACCGAACTATCTCCTTGAGCTAAATCTCCGTACCTCGGCTGGGCCGAGCCCTATTCCATAAAGACTCGGTATGGCCGAGTAAGTGATCTCCAAAATCCATCCGGATTCGGGCAGCTCAAGCCCTGGCCGGACCAAAAGGCAAAGAAACTACATCCGGATTCGGGCAGCTACAAGCCCCGATCGGACCAAAAGGCAAAGAAACTTCATTCGGATTTGGGCAGCTTACAAGCCCCGCCGAACCCAAAAATGAAAGACTTCGTTCGGATTCGGGCAGCTCACAAGCCCCGCCGGACCAAAGGCAAAGAAACTACATCCGATTCGGGCAGCTACAAGCCCCGGGGACCAAAAGGTAAAGAAACTCATTCGGATTCGGGCAGCTTACAAGCCCCGGCCGAACCCAAAAAACGACAAGACTTCATCGGATTCGGGCAGCTTACAAGCCCCGGCCAAACTCAAAAAAAGGACAAAACTTCATCCGGATTTGGGCAGCTTACAAGCCCCGGTCGGACCAAATGCAAAGAAACTTCATCCGGTTCGGGCAGCTTACAAGCCCCGGCCAAGTCAAACGGCGCAGAAGCCTCGGCTAAAGCCGGTGTGCGTCTCTTACCAAAATCTTCGCCAAACCGAGTGATATCTCCGTACCTTGGCAGGGCCAAGTAAAACACCGAAAAACCTCGGCAACAACCGAGCGATATTTTTAAAACCTCGGCAACAACCGAGCGATATCCTTAAACCTCGGCGACAACTGAGCGATATCCTTAAACCTCGGCGACAACCGAGCGATGTTCTTAAACCTCGGCAACAGCCGAGTGATACTCTGAAGCCCAACTACAACCGAGTAATGTATTATCTAAAATCTCGTCAAGTCAAATGACGTACTCACAAAACGTTACCTGAAGCTCCGGCCTAGACGAGCAATCTCTTCAAACACTCTGACGCAACTAAGACGTCCCATTATACTTCGGCAGAAGCAAGCAGCCTTTTCTGCTCAACAGTTAAGACACTCAAGCTGTCTCTTTCCAAAGAAATACCTGCTTCGTTCTACAAACGAGATCATGCTCACCACATGGGTTCACAAGACCGCCCAGGTCTACCTCTGACCCAAACAGGGAAACGCTTTTCTCCACTTGGAACCGAATACCGGTCTTAGCAAAAACAAGGTAGCAAGAACGCTGCCGAAATATGCTATGACACAAAAAGCGTGTAGCAACTCTCAAACATGATCCCATAAAAAGAAGCAGGTGCTAAAAGAAAAAGAATGAAACTTTCTTTGTTTCTTCATCAGTGAAAAGAGTTACAACCTCCTGGGAGGCATTACAAGTGCATCAACACAGGAAATAAAAACGAGTAAATAGCTCGGCCGAACTGCTTTAGTCAGCTTCGGTTAATAATGATGTTTCGGCATCTGACCCAAAAGATCAGACAACCAATCAGCTCGCCCTGAGCCACCGGCTAAGGCCGATCCAGCCTCCCACGGGTCCTCTGGATTGGCGAAGAGATCCAAGGACAGAAAGAAGACTCATGGATGCTGAGGATGCGTCCCCCCCAAGTGGGATGCTGGGCTACTAGACACTGCCCGACCGTGAAAGATAGGGTACGAGCAGACCACACTGCTCTCAACTCCCTCTTCACAGGCAAAAGATCCCCCAGCCGATGAGCTAAGGGAACCAGCCCGAGGGAGAACGAAAAGTCCGTGCATACTACGGGGTGCATGTGCACTTCCTACCCTGCGACCCCCGTAGCAAGCCACAAAGGACACACAGGAAGCGCGTATGTGCGCTCTCCATGTGATCTCTGCGGACCTCCTGTGCGCTCTCCATATGATCTCCGAAATTCCTCTTGAGGATGGTTTGCTCTTCAGCAACTTCTTCATCACCCCAGCTATCCGGGGAAGTCGACCCGCAAAAGGAAAGCTCATTCTCCACTTTCAACCTAGGGGACACAGACATAATGAAAACTCTCACAACTCACGGAGAAGAAAGCCTTGGGAGATAGCCTAACGCGGCCCCCTTCTCCCATTTTATAGGCAAACGAACCAGGAGCAGCCATCAGAGCGGAAAGCCCCGAGATTCAAAATGCCCTGGTCACACTACCACGTGGCATCCCAGGATGAAAAGAGCGCTCCTCGAAGCACGCCAAACGCGTTACCCATGCCATGACGCACGCCAGAAGATTTTCCTCTGATCCCGAATCAAAAGCCTTGAGTTCAGGAAATCGACCGCTAGTCCTTGAGATACGGACAGGCCTGGGAAATCGCCCAATGAAAACGACATGCTCCAATGGAGAACAAGTGCTTATATCGCATGCTAAAAAGACCTACGTTGGAAAAAGCCGACGGATAGATGACTCCGAAAAATAGCGAGGCATCCTTTTGCAGCTTACAAAGCCATATTATCCATTTCGGCAAAAAGAAGGTCAACTCGCCTTGGAAAAGACAAGGCACTGGCAGAGTAATGAAAAGGCGCAGAAGTCAAGTACTCCTCAATAAAAGCACATTGATATCCCCTGCTCCGGCCCAACCGCCCATTATGTCTTGGCATAAACCGAAACATCGTCTTGTGCTTCAACTCAGAGCCAAGACCTCCATACTTCGGGCTAAACCGAGGTATCTCCTCTCGGTTCAATATAACCGAGCGTTATGTTATGTTTCGATCCAGATCGAGATAGCTGCCCTTGCCTCAACAACTACGAACGCTCCTTATGCTTCGGCAAGTCCGAGCATACGCAATGCTCCGGCTGGAACTTACGAGTTCCGTTTACCTCGGTCAAAATGGGAACACCGTGCTCTAGCCTCGCTAAGATTACTAGAGATTCCCCGGAAGGGTGTTTCGTTTCGTAAGACCCGACCGATAAAGAAGATGTTCCAGACGATAGCAGACACAAAAATTGCAAAAATTCCTTTCATTCACCGCAAAAGAGACAAAGGAAAAAAAAAGGTACATGAGCCCTCACAGGGGCTTATCCTCTTCTCCAGGCGCCACTGAGCTTTCCCCGCGCTGCATAGCTAACCCGGCCACTTGTCGTTGGAGGGACGCCACCTGCCTCTCCACCGGCTGTTATCTTGGCGGAGGAGCTCGATCTCTCTTGTAGCAACGGCCAGATATTGCTCGGCCGTCTTCGGAGTTGTTCACGATCCGCGAACAGTGAGGCCAAAACCTCCCCATCGATGGTTATTGTGGTACGGCCCCAAAGGGCCCCCCTGCGGCCGCTAACCCCGCTGCCTTGTCTCGGTCGATCGCCCCCACCTCTGGAAGCCATCTCAGTATCTGAAAATCTGACGAGATCACTGAAAAGATGAGTAACGATGGCGCTCCCCCACTCGTTTTTAAACTGCTCCTGGCGGGTATCCCGATCGCCAGGACCATTAATTCTAACACTACTACCGCGGGATACGCCACGTGTCACCGCCTCAGCGGGCGCTCGTGGGAAACGAAGAGTTCTGCTCCCTCATCGAAGAGGATCATTAATAACTTTGTGGCGCTCGGGATGCGCCCCCTTTCTCGGGACCAAACCCCCTCCATCGAATTATGCTACTTGAGGCTATATTCCTTACGTCCGAACTTGCACGCCGGACCATCCAGTGCCTAGCCCGAGCATGCCAAACTTTGCTTTGGACAAACCAAATTGTCCTCATATCTAGGTCCTAGTCCGAGCTATCCTTATACCTCGGCTTCGACCGAGACATTTACTTAAGTCCGAACTAATCGGCCAAAGAGCGCGAACGAGTCATAACTTGTTCACAGTCGAAAGAAAAACCTGAGAAAAAAAAGAGACTGGCCAAAAGACAAACAAGTGGAGGCCAGAGACCCGTTCATTGGAAATTTCAATCAAATTACATATCTGAAAACAAAAGTACAAATGGTCCTCAAGGATCAGGAGCTGGATCAGTTCCAGCAGTGTCCTCAACAACACTCGGAGAGGCTTGGCTCATTTCGCCCACTTCAAAAGTCATCGTTCCTTCGGCGGCAGGCTTGGAGTGTCCTTCGGGAGCTGCAGCCTCACTAGAACCCAAAGATAACGTCAAGATCGACGTCTGAGATATCCTCGTACTCAGTTTCTTCAGCCCCTGAGGTGCAGGCCTCGAAGGGTTCAACGTCCAGAAAGAGAGGTCCCATTCCGGATGCTCCCAAGATATTTTAGTTCGGACCTCCTCCTCGCCGAGCTGGAAAGCCTCGGCACAGGTTGCATCTTGTTCGCCCCGAAGTATGGCGAGATGCCTCTCAACCTCACAACTTGACCCCGAAGCAAGGTGACTCGCTCTAGCCTCAGTAACCTGCCCTTCGAGCTCCGAGCTCCTCCGATAACTCGACACTAGTTCTTCTTGTAGGCTTTCTAATTGACCTTGGCCCTCGAGCCTCGCCTTCTCCATCTGCCAACATGGAATTAGTCAATGCAACAGTGAGCCGACGGAGAAAATTAAAAAGACTGGGTTATACCTCCTCCTCTTGCCGAGATAATCTCCTGGTTAATTCTTCGACCTTGCCGAAGGCCCTTAGCTTGTCGGCTCTAACCTGCTTATCCTGTCCTTGAGGTCGTTAATCCTCGATTGCCTACTGTTAACTTCTTCCCTGGACTGGGAGAGCTCATTGTCAAGCTTGGTCATCCTCTCCTGATGCCACTTGATCCTATCGTCCTTAGCGATAATGCAATGCTGCAGCTGCCGGATCTTCTCTTCTGACTCGCCAAGCATTCTGTTCGTGCGACTCCTCTCCTCAGCTTCTCCTCAGCCTGTCTCGACTTTCGTCGAACTGCTTCTTAGCAGTTTCATTTCTTTCAGTATGCCTGGATGTGGCCTGTGATAATTCCGAGCACACTTCGTCATACCTCGCCCTGAGCCCGTGTAGCTCCTTAACTTCGAGCCTTAATTTGGATACGTCGTCGAGGGCGGCCCGATGCAATCCCCTCGCCATCGACAAGTTCTTGTTGGCGTGTCAGGAGTCGCTCAAATTTGTCAGACGCCTCTGCTCGCAATCGGAGCTCGCTTACTGACTCTCTTAGCCTGGACGCTGGCCCCTGTTGCTAGGCTCAAACGCCAGCACAGTGCCCTATTGATCAGAGCACTCTGCAAAATAAAACCCAAATAAGAAAGCGCGATCAAGTTGCCAGAAAACACCCGATACTCTGGAATAGCAACTCACCCGGGAGGTGTAAGACCTAGCTAACTCTATTAGGGTGGGATTGTCGATATTGGGGAGAAGATGAACATCCTTCGCCACGTTCCGTTGACCAAATGCGGCGTCGATAAGATCCAAGTCCGCAAACTCGTTCATCAAGGGACCAACGCTCGGATACAATGCCGACTTCATCAAAGCAGAAATGCCTCCTCGATAGCCGGGTCCGAACCACCAGGCAGCCCATCCGAGGAACCAGTCCGAGCAATCTCAGACTGAGAAGCCTTCAATCTCCTGGCCTCCTTCAACAAAAGTTGGCCTGCAATTCATCGATACCTCGGCCAGCCCGGCCTCAATGTTCCGAGGCTTCAGCAGGGGAAACTTCAGCTGGAAGGTCATCATCCTGTCCTTCTTCTTCACCCAAAGGTTCCTCTTCAATCACCGGCGCCTGCTCCTCCCCCGCGGACTCCACCGAAGCCTCAACTTGTTCACCAGCACCTCTAGCCTCCTCAAGAGGAAGCTCTCCACAGGAAACTCCTCCCGAACCTCCATTGCCTTGGCCCAACATCATCGCCCTCTAACCCATCCGAGGAAGGCCCTTCAATGACAGGCTCACCCCGAACTTCCGATGGAGCCTCCTCCGGGCTATCCACTATCTCCACCACCAGAGGACAAGGGATCTCGGCAACCCTTTCTGAGTCCCCTCTGATCTCCGCTCCTCCATCGCGGCTATTGCTTCTTCCCTCAACGGAGAGAACCCCTCCTCATCGCTGGGCTCCACGTCCTCTTTTCTGTCCGCTATCTCTGGTAAGTGCTCTCCAGAAAGATGAACCTTCTTCTCAGGCTTGCGTCTTTCGACTCTACTGGCCTCTCTCGGACGCTTGCCCAACTCTTTCCTTATGCGGCCCTCAGCGTAGATTTCTTGGCTGCAAGCGTAGTAAGCGAACAATCAGATCGAGGTATACTCTCTCGAATGAAATCAATGGAGGGGAGAAAGAAAGGAGACTTACATTGTAGATCAATGGGGCTAAGCCCGCAGCGAAAAGGGCTTCCTCCGATAGTAAGACATTGGCCGAGAGCATTCGACCGACAAGAAGGACCCCTAGGTCCTCCTCTCCTGTTTGGACAAGGCTGGATGCGCTTCCACATCTCTAACAGGGTTTCCCCATCCCCGGGAAGCCGAAACCAATGTTCCCTTCGGCGATGAAGAATCGAACCTTCCATTCCTTTATGGACGATAGTTTATCCATGATCGCCTGAATGACTTCCGAGGTCCGATATAGGACCACTCCGAGCTCCTCCGGACATCAGTTGGTGACAAACACGGAACAGGGGCAGGGTCATAGTTACCTGATGACTCCATCAGCTGTTGGGAGCCACCATTGTTGGGCAGACGTTGTAGAACCTCATGATCTCTTTTACTAAGGGATGAAGGGGAAACGGAAGCCTGCCTTCAGGCTATCTTCGTAAAGAAAGATCCCGCCCTCCAGCTCTTGCGAGACCCTATGATCAGGCTCCGGCAACCGCAAGATGACATCGAGGGAATGCCATACCTCTGGCGTATTTTCCCCAGGTCTTCGGGAGCAATCTCTGAAACCATGTTGCTGGGACTCACCATGCTGTTGGTCACAAGAAGCACCAAGCGACGTCGCAAAGAAAGTAGGAGAACAAGATTCTCCAAGAGGAGACGAAAGGGCGCAGTGAATAGGAATGGCGCTGTTTCGACTTTACTTCTCCCGAAGGAAACCGCCTCAAAAAGAAGATAAGGTGTCTTGATCGAGACATCCGGAACCGCCATTGCGGGCACCGTAAAATCGGATTTGCTACATGGCACTTCCCCAACCGTTGCCCCTAGGAAGCGACGGTTCCATCCCGTAAAGGCAAGGCGGCCACACGGCATTAATTAGAGCGCCATTATGCAGGCTGTCAAATCCAAACCCACTCAGATCATGTCATTCGGAGTTATACTCCCTACGCCCGAACCTACGCTTCGAACTAGGGAGTGGGGGGCATGTGTTGAGGGGTAAAATCATCGTTGCATAAATAATCGTGCAAGGGGTTAGGATCAACCCTGACTCCCACGTGCTGAACAATACCCGCTAGAGATAAGTCAGCCTCAGTAGATCGGGGCGCCTTAGCCCCTCACCGAGCCAAGGATTCCCAAGGCGCGGGCCACATCTCTCGACCTCAGCCGAGCTATATCATCCCTCGGCCTCAGCCGAGCCATATCATCTCTCGGCCTCAGCCGAGCTATATGATCATCTCTCGGCCTCAGCCGAGCCATATCATCTCTCGGCCTCAGCCGAGCTACATCATCTCTCGGCATAAGCCGAGCCATCCTTGTCTCTCGGCCCAGCCGAGCTATCCGACTGTGCCTCGCCAGCCGAGTTATTATTATGCCCCGGCTAGACCCGGGCACTCAAGAACCTCTGCAAAATTCGGTGGGAGAGTTCAAATTCGCAAGATTCCAAACAAAATCATATCTGAGAGTGGCCTAGGACCCGCGAGAGTGGCCTAGAGCCCTGGAGCCTACATACTCATCCAATCTCGAGACATCAACCAGCTCTCCCAGCCATCGATCCTCTAACCAACAAGATGCGAATCTTACTGACCTCGTAACAAACTGGATTCAGATCCTAATGACTTTTGGACCCACGACGCCCCCAGGGAATCAGGTGATCCTCTATAAATAGAGTCGTCTCCTGGCTCCTCAGGTATGCGTACTTGCTACTGGCATACTCTCCTTCTACCTCTGCTCACCCTTTTCACCATTAGCGCTCTACTCAGAGCTCTCGAAAGGCCACCCTGGAGAGACTCTTAGCGAGAGCCTTCTCCTCTCGTTTGTTGATTGCCGATCCCCGCTGACCTGAGTGTCAAAGGGTCTTCCGCGGAGGGCCACCCCCAATGCCTCTCGCGTGAGGACTGTTTTGCAGGTCCACCCAGGAGGGAGCCCGATCGCGCCCGAGTCGGAGGACAGATCTTAACAGCAACAAAGCTAGACCTAAAGAAATTTAAAAAATAATTTAACCCAATATGATTCAAGAATACATATTACATGATTGTATATAATTTTATGTTAACTATATACCATAGTTTAACACTTTGATTTAATGTTATAAACATAATTTATATAACACTAATCTAAAGGAAAAAATAGATTATATATTTTATTTATTTATTATATTACTAAACTACGTTTTTAGCATGTAAGAAGATTAAATTAATATGAATTAAGTTTACATTTATATTTAAATTCGAGCCTAAATGAGGGAGGGGAAAAGTGGATTAGAGACTGGTTAGTGGGCTTAAAATTAACTCATTCAAATTGGTCCAAGCTTGATAAAAAATAAGGAAAAGTCTTTTTGCACCGGAGTGCGATGCAAAAAGCGCACACCGTGCGCGATCAGCATGCGTGTGATGCGTGCCGTGGCCCAATGGGCCATGGCATGCATGCTTGCACATGCATGCAATTAATGGTCAAGTGCGGTGCGCGCTTTCTGCACCGGACCCCGATGCAGAAAGATTTTTTCAAAAAATAAAAGCTCGATGATTAGGCTGAGCCAAATTTGGACATGAGCATGAGAGTAGCTACGAGTTTATAGCTTGGCCCAAGCTTGACCTGGTTCAACATTTAAACATCTCTACTCTCAAGATTATACTCCCAAACTTGCAATCAAATTAAAGTGATGCGGCTTGAAAAAAATTCCAAATAGGAAACTTTGTTAAGGGTTCCTCTAGAAGTCCCCTTTTTTTATCCTATCTTCAATAGTAGTCCTTTAGGAGTTTCCTTTTTTATCTCATCTTCAATACTAGTCTTATTTCTATTAGTCTTATTTCTATT
Source organism: Calamus simplicifolius (assembly GCA_900491605.1). Taxonomy (NCBI): domain Eukaryota; kingdom Viridiplantae; phylum Streptophyta; class Magnoliopsida; order Arecales; family Arecaceae; genus Calamus; species Calamus simplicifolius. The sequence continues at coordinate 363,576 of UESW01004107.1, read as the reverse complement.
AACATGAATAAGTCTATGATTAACATTATTTTATTTTTGAAAACATTTTAATTCTAGTCAAATTTCTTTTCAGCCACTTTACTTTATAAATAGTCCACTAGTGTATCCCATTAAATCAATAGATTAAGTCATAAAATTCAAGTTTTTTTTTTCCTAAATGTATCTTTCTTTGAGTGGTGGGAAGCCATAAAATTTTTCTAGATGGTCAAAAATACTAAATCAAAGACTCTTAACAAGCACTGTGAGAGTAGTTATATCTCCCATTATAGTCTGCCTATTTTAAATTTAATATCAAAGTGGCTTACTTACATCATTGAGTTTAAATCTCTAAATCGAACCAAGATTTCAGCAAAGAGGCCATTTCATTATAATAAACCTTTGTTGGAATCGTTACTAATGATTATGGTAATTATAATAATTATTATAGAAAACCTCTATTGAAACATTATAATAATTATAATAACGCTTTATTAGAATGGTTATGAAATTATAACAATTATAATTTAAAAATTATTATAATTATTATGATAAATTTATATTTATTATAATCATAATCAACCATTAAAATAATTATAATAACTCTTGCAATTATTATAATAATAGTTGCATTTATTAGAATCATAAAAATTATAATGAATCATTATCATAATTATAATTTCTATTATTTATTCTACTAAGTAATTTAAAATTTCCAATATTAAATAATAATTGTTATAATAATATCCTAAATTAACAACAATAAACAATAAAAAAAAAAAAACAAATGTTGAAGAGTAACACTTATATTAGGGATTATATCATCATATGTCTTTGCTATCATATTAAACAATAACATTCCTAAGTATTTCAAATTGGGCTTGAAAATATGGTCTAGAGTTTGTTAAACTTGATGAGCTTTAGCTCAAGTTTTGGGTCCTTCTTGTTTGGCTTCTAATCAAGCTTGAGCATGAAATCAAGCTTGATCAATTTCAAAACAAGTTTCAATCAATGGTTAGCCCAACTCAAGCTTGGCTTGAAGTTGAGGCCTTATATTAGGACCCTAGCCCAACACCTCTCATATTTCTTAGCTCCCCTCTTATTTCTTCTTTTTGTCTCTTCCTCCTTAGTGTCCTCTTCTTATCTTCTTTAATAGTGTAAATTAGTAAGGTGGATTAGTTTTAGGTGGTTTTAATCTTATTTATCAAAGCTCATATGCTTTGAACCAAACCTGATGCATTGATAAGTTTGAAATGCATTACTTGAAATTGACTTGTAGCTTATCAAACAATTTCAATCAACTTAATAACTTGTTTAAGGCCCAAACCTATGTAGTTTAGAGCATCATATGGAATAGGTGAGCTTTTTTTCATATAGGTTTTGGACTATTATGCTATAACTCATATATCTTTTAGTTATGTGCTATTGAATTAAGAGTCCCATAGGTTATATATTATGTTGGTAGCAAGAGAAATCCATAAAGAGAGATATAGCGCTCATCAAGTTGGACCAAAGATGCACTGGTTGATCACTAGATATGAGTATTTTTAGCCAGCAATTTTTGGAAATTGCATGGTTACTCAAAAGGTATCAAACATGCCAATGAATTAACCCATATGGTAACAAAAATCATAACATATAGGTTTGGCTTGTCTAAGACCATTATACCTAATCAAACATAGTGTTTATTAAGCAAGAAGTACAACATAACCACGTCATATCATCAAATCATAACTATATAGGGCTAACCTATATAAGGCTATTATAGTTGATCAAACATGGTGTTTACTATCTCTTGCTTTTATTCAAGAGTCCCAACCATATATGTTCTAACCCTTATTATACTTAAGGTGGTGGATAGGCCAAATATACTAAGGTGGTGGCCAAATATCTATATTCTAACCCTTATTATATTTAAGGTGGTGGACATCCCAAATATACTAACACAATTCTAGCTGTCATCCTTAGTAAGTTTGTTGGTTAAAGGCAAAGAGTATGGCATGAGATATTGTCATAAATTCTATAGAGATATAAAACAAGCTCTTAAGTGATATTTTTTTATATGTTGTGTATTCTATTAATGCAACCTTAATAGCTTACTTAAGAAAAGAGGTTGTTATGAAAAATTGAGCCATTAAGCATGTCAGTCGACCATCCATTAAGCCAATGCGAGCAGACTAGTTGTATCTTGTCACCCTCTTGATCGTTAATCATTAGAATGTGGGGGGTATTGTTCCCACCATAATCCTATCGATGTAAAATGGTCAAGCAAACAATTTGGATGAGTAATTTGTTCGATAATTGTTAGACAGATGACTAACCAATTAACCTAAAAGTTGGTCCTCAATAGATCAACTCAACTAAATCAATTAGCTTAAGAGATAATTGCAATTTTAAAAGATATCAACTACATTTATAAATTATAGAATATGAGATATAGAATGTGAGATGTGGTTGATAATGAGATAAATAGAGTATTAACCTTTATATGTGAAAGAGCAGAAGATCCATGTTTCGAAAAAACATACTTGGGCAATGCTATGTGTGCATCACTTTAAGTTGATGTGTATCTTAATTGTAAATATTAGTTACTTCCTTCTCTTTATTAGTGTATATGTATAAAGGTAGACTTGACTATATTCGAATATAGTTAAACTTAGATCTGATCACTTTTGACACCCTTAGATCTACATAGATCCTGAAGCCACTTTACCTTTTTAATTTTTAATTTTTTATCTTTGGGATCCATGAATTATGAATCCAGGGATGAAAAAGATAACCGGATGTAAGCTTGGCATCGGTCTTAATAATTTATCTTTATATTTTATCTTAATATAATTTAATCCACATTAGAAATAGATGTGATGTAACTTTTCCCAAATTAATCATTGTTATCCTTTTTTTGATCGATAGTATATTAATAGTGAAAGTCCTTAGGTTGCGTTTGGTGCATTACCAACAATTCTGAATGGTAATGTGGATTACCTATAAGATAGATTACCACTGGATGGATGCTAGTAATGTTGATTACTGTGTTTAGTATACACATGTAATGTTATAGTAATATTGATTACTGTATTTGGTATGACAAACAGATTACCAGTCATATAACATCAAATTCCTAAAATACCCCTAAATCAAATTCATATATTAAATCAAATCTATTAAAAAATTTTAAAATACCTCAAAATATCCCTAAATCAAAGTATTTATATATAAGTATAATATACTAGATTTAATTTTTTAAGATTAAAATATATATTTAATCTTTAAACATTTTTTCAATTTTTTTTTGATTCTTAAACTTTCAATTATCATAATTTATTTATTATATTTTAAAAATAATTTATTTTTTAATATTTTATTTAAAATTAATCAATATTAATAGAAGAGTTGATATATTATTTTTTAAATTTATTTTTTAAATATTAAATTAATTAAAAAATTATTTTTAAAAATTAAATTAATTTAAAAATTAAATTAATTAAAAAAATAAAAAAAATAATTAATTTTTAATTAATTTAATATTTTAAAAAAAAAAAATTAAAAAATTAGTTTTTTAAAAAATTAATTTTAAAAAAAAAAAAAAAAATTATTTTTTTAAATTAAATATTATTGGTCTATCTATCCACACGCCATATAATTATTGAAGTATAGACTATAAATACGACATTGCATACATACATAATGCTAATCAAATTGAAATTTTAGTTGGCTCTTATAATGAGGAGAAGCGATGTACGATCATTTTGCTTTGAAAAAGGTAATGATTGCATCCACAATGTAGAAGTTCAACTATTGACTAGTATAAGGCTTGTGACTAGGTGGTCTTATTAAAGATTGCAAGTACTATCATATAATTAGAATTTAGGACTTAATATGATTCGAATGGAAGTTCGTATTGCCATGAAAGTTGAAATGGCTTAGTCGAGAACAGGGTACAATGAGAAAATGATACTGTAAAAAGAAAATGGTTAACTATTGTAAGAATTCCTTGAAGCTGATTATGAATTAAGCATGATTTAAATTAACTTAAATTTATAAATATCAACTCTATGCCAAACTTTTGACAACTCTTCAATAATTTAGATATTTAATCTGACTAAAATTGGCATCCCTATAATGTCATACAAGTATATGTTAGCATTATAAGTCAAAGCATATTTGAAAAGCTTATGTACATTAAATAGACCGCAAATAATATTTCAATAGTCTAAACATCAGTAACCTTGAATTCATATGGCCATCTAGACTAAATCTTCTCAAAGCATTTGATAGTACACATTGTTACCCCCACAGAGAGTCTAGCATTTCTCAACACCAAGATGAGACATTGCCGGAGAAGAATCAATATGAGATGAAGAATTAGATTGAAACAGGCTTGTTGAGAGATATTCCTAAAAGAAAGATGAGTTAAGAACTCAGTATGTGAGTTAGTGAGAGAAATTTGAAAAAAATAAATGAAAAGAAAAGAAGGGTCCTAAAATTCAAAGCGGTAGGAAGGCTATAGGTGTTGACAATAGAGATTAAAAGATATAAAGCTAAAAAAAAAAAACTAGGAGTGGAAGGTAAACATTCTTTTGATATGATGTGATATTTTTCTTTACACTAATAAACTCAAGACATTTGGTCCTTTTATAGATATACGAGGATGCTTTTCTAACTTTCCTTATGAATATATATCTTAGACTTTACCAACACTGAGATATCCCCCCTTATCCCCATATGATATAGCTAGAGGGAATAGGTCTGAAAAATTTTAACCAGAGGGGATAACCCATGTTTAACCATGGGTTATCCCCTGAACTTATTCCACTACAAGAAAATACTGAAATAGCGATGCAAATTTAGCGACGTAAAGATGCGTCGCTAAATTGCGACCACATTGCGACGCCTCCGCGACAACAAAATATTGCGACGCAATTAGCGACGCATTAGCGACTCAATAAACTAGAAAATCAAAAAAATTAATTTTTTTATTTAGTGACGCAAGTAATGCATCGCGATATTTTTAAATTTAGTTTTTATAAAATATAAATATGAAAAAAAAATATTGCGACGCAACTCAGTGCGTCGCAATAATTTTAAAAAAATTAATTATGTAAATAGCGACGCATTAGCGACGCAATAAACCAGAAAATTAGAAAAAATATTTTTAATTTAGCGACGCACTAATTGCGTTGCAATTATTTTAAATAAAATTAATTTTTATAAAATATAATTATGAAATAAAAAAATTATGTTGCAATGTTTTTAAAAAATTAATTATGTTAAATAGCGACGCAATAGCGATGCAATAAAATAGTAAATTAGTAAAAATAATTTTTTATTTAGCGACGCAAGTATTGCGTCATAATGTTTTTTAAAAAAATAAATTTTATAAAAATATTAAAAGAATTATTAAATAAAATATTGTTTAAGGAAATCTGAATGTTCTTTTTAATATATATATATATGTGTGTGTTAAACTCTAATCATATGAGACTGGAGCGAGATAAGATACAAGAAGAACGAAAGTTAAATGACTAGCATCTAAAGAAAGACTTGGATCCAAACAGATAAACAGGGGCCAAAAAGAACAAAGAAACGATCCAAAACGGGGGGTAAAAAAAGCCCTAGAAAGGTAGACAACAAACCTTTAGAAACCGCGTCTAAGACAAACTCCAAAACCCTAGTATCCTTAGCTCTGATCGATCACTCAGGAGCGGCAACACGAATAAGACGAAACACGCTGACAACATGAAAGATCTCTCTCTGGAAACCCTAGGAAAAGCTCACCGTCGCCCCCTTACGTGGATCAGATGGAGGTAGAGAGATCGGTTTCCCGAGAAACCCTAGTATTAGGCTTTTGGGGAACGAGGAAAAGAAGCCCTCCTCCACGGCGAGCTCTCGGCGTCTCTCCCCTCGCTCTCTTGCGACTCACGCACCCCCCACCCTTTTAAAGTTTCCCAAACAGGACTACGAGCAGCCCAGCACCATCTAGAAGCGAAGCGGAAGGGCCGCGGCACTGTGCCCGTGAAACTATCTTGGTCTACTGGCTTCGATCGATCGCAACCGTCGGATCGTCGCTGATCGGATCGATCGCAATGGTCCGAGATCGGTCATCATCGATCGGGATCGATCATGGCTTCGATCGATCGCAACCATCGGGTCGACGCTGATTGGATCGATCGCGACGGTCTGAGATCGGTCATCGCCGACCGGGATCGATCATGGCTTCGATCGATCTCAATCGTCGGGTCGTCGCTGATCGGATCGATCGTGACGGTCCGAGATCGATAGTCGCCGATCGGAATCGATCATGGCTTCGATTGATCGCAACCGTCGGATCATCGCCGACCGAGATCGATCATGGCTTCGATCGATCGCAATCATCGGATCATCACCAATCAGATCGATCGCAACGGTCCGAGATCGGTCGTCGCCGACCGAGATCGATCATGGCTTCGATCGATCACAACCGTCGAATTTTTGCTGATCAAATCGATCGCAACGGTCCGAGATTGATTGTCGCCGACTGGGATCGATCATAGCTTCGATCGATCGCAACCATCAGATCGTCGCCGATCGGATCGATCGTGACGGTCTGAGATCGGTCGTCGCCGATCGGGATCGATCATGGCTTCAATTGATCGCAACCGTCGGATCATCGCCGATCGGATCGATCGCGACGGTTCGAGATCGGTCATCGCCGACGGGATCAATCATGGCTTCGATCGATCGCAACCGTCAGATCGTCGCCGATCGGATCGATCGCAACGGTCCGAGATCGATCATCGCTGACTGGGATCGATCATGGCTTCGATCGATCGCAACCATCGGATCGTCGCCAATTGGATCGATCGCTATGGTTCAAGATTGGTCATCGCCGACCGGGATCGATCATGGCTTCAATCGATCGCAACCGTTAGATCATCGTCGATCAGATCGATCGCAATGGTCCGAGATCGGTCATCGCTGACCGAGATCGATCATGGCTTCGATTGATCGCAACCGTCGGATTTTCGTCGATCGGATCGATCGCAACGGTCCGAGATCGGTCGCCGCCGACCGGGATCAATCATGGCTTCGATTGATTGCAATTGTCAGATCGTCGCCGATTGGATCGATCGCGACAGTCCGAGATCGGTCTTCGCCGACCAGGATCGATCATGGCTTCGATCGATCGCAACCGTCGGATCATCGCTGATCGGATCGATCACGATGGTCCGAGATCGGATGCCGCCGACCGGGTTCGATCATAGCTTCGATCGATCGCAACAGTCAGATCATCGCCGATCGGATCGATCGCGACGGGCCCAGATCGGTCGTCACCGACCGGGATCGATCATGGCTTCGATCGATCGCAACCGTGAGATCATCGCCGATCGAATCGATCGCGATGGTCCGAGATCAGTCGTCGCAGACCGGGATCGATCATGGCTTCGATCGATTGCAACCATCGGATCATCGCCGATCGGATCGATCGCGATGGTCCGAGATCGGTCACCGCCGACCGGGATCGATTGCAACCGTTGGATCGTCGCCGATCGGATCGATCGCGATGGTCCGAGATCAGTCATCGCCGACCGGGATCGATCATGGCTTCGATCGATCACAACCGTCAGATTTTTGCTGATCAAATCTGTAACATCCTGAAAACCTTGTAATTTATGGCATTTTCATTTGAAATGAAAGTCAGAAAGTTTAAGTGAAATATGGGTGTGTTGGCCTTTCGATAAATGTAAAGAGAAGAAATTTTGGAGTAAATAAGTATATTTCTGAATGTTAATGAGTTTGATTTAAGAAATTGAGAGACTTAAGTTTTAATGAGTTTAAATCACAAGAAAAATCAAGTTTAGTTTGAGTTTTATCCTAAAATTATGTTTTTAGTGGTTGGAGTCGACCCTAATTGGAGTGGAGTCGACTATGGCACGGTTTTAAACTTTCGGCACGCTTTGGAGTCGACCCCTGTAGAGCTGAAGTCGACCCCTACTTTTCAGGAGTCGACCCCTACTTTTCTGGAGCCGACACCTATTTTTGCTCGAGCCGACTCCAAATCTGTTCGAGCCGACTCCAAGACGGCAGGTTTTTCTGAGTTAAATCTTGAGAATTTCATATTTAATCCATTTCAAGTCCGATTTGGATGCCGTTTGAACCGTTGGATTTCTAAAATCGAGTTCTTCAAGATGGTAAAGTATTTTCTTAGAAATGTTACATAAAAGTATCGATTTAAGTGAAAAATGATGATCTAGGCTATAAATTAATTAAAAAAATGCTATATCAGGGGCAAAATGGAAAAAGGCTCCGATGTCAATTGCTAATTGTGTTAAGGGAAACTTGGAAAAGAAAATCTAAGGGCAAAATATCATGGTTATAAGTGAGCCACGTGTTTTCCAAAAAGCACGCGTTAAGAGTGTTTAAGGGTAAAAGGGAAATTTGGCATGCCTTAACCCTTAAGTTTCCAATGACTTGGTCCCCAAGTCATTAGAGAAAAAGGGAAACGTGGGTTCAGCCAGAGAAAAGAAAGAAAGAAAGAAAGAAAGAAAGAAAGAAGAGAGAAAAGAGGAAGAAGAAGAAGAAGAAAAAGGAGGAAGAAAGAGAAAGGGAAAGGGAAGCTTGGGGTTTGTGCTCGACTCCAGGTAAGCTATAGCTTCCCTAGATCTTGTATGACTTTAGATTTTCTAGATTTATTGTTTTCGAGGTAATAGTAGAAGTAATCTTGAGTAGAGAAAGGGTGGAAAAAATAATGAGATATTAGAGGATAGATCATGTATGCATGCATGGTTCGTGGGAAAACCTCGTGTGGAGGTAATCCTAATAGCTATCGTATTTGTATGTTGACGTAGGTCAAGAGGGTTATTCTAGGGAGCCGGAATACCAGAGTTGAGTACCAGTTGTACCAGTCGAGGAGTAACCTACTAAGGTGAGTGGGTTTCTCATCTAGCAATGAGAAGTTAATTTGAGCTAGTATAATGAGATTAATACCTAGTTGTGGTATGTTATGTTTAGCAGAATATTATGTATGTTTTAAATATGAGAAATGAGAACCTAGTATATGATATTCTGATACATGAGTTTCGAGCATGAGTTTTGAGCATAAACACATAAGCATGAGTTTCGATGAGGGATTTTTATGTATACATGGCATATTTGCATGATAAAGCTTTACAAATGATGTATGTATCATACTGAGCATCAGGCAGCTAGGGGGCTGATCACCCTTTAGACTGTACTGTAGCATGAGCATTGCACACTACTATCGAGCCGGCACCTCCTTGCGAACAAATCGTACGATGAACCCCAGAATCAGGGGTGAGTGCACGCTTAACCAGACCAGTGGGGCTGGTTGTGAGCAGCCCGTGGGGGCATGAATCATAGCTCAGTGGAGCTGATTACTATATATAGCCCGTGGGGGCAGAGAGAAAACCCGAGGTTCCAGGGTTAAGGAACAAAGCACTTTGCCAGGTGAACCGCACGGGTAAGGGGTGCTATTTGTGCGGGGATCCTGTTGCTAGTCACGCACCCGATGAGAGTACACCTATAAGGGCGACTGTAGGGTGGTACCTCAGAGGCATTACACACACAGCCCAGCATCATGAGATCTAAAAGCATATGTTGTGATATAAAAAGGGCCAATGGGCCAAATAGTTATCCCGAGAGGGAGAGCTTACTTGAGATGCCAGTGGGCAAGCAGATCCTGATGGGAGTCTGGGTTGTAGATAAAGAATGCATATCTTCATATTGTAATGCATGGATTTTTATTTTAATGAGTTATCTTTCAGTGAAGAGTTATTATAGAGTATTTCAGTACTGATATGTTATTTGAAGAATAAGCTACATTTTATTTTATCTGATATCATGTTAAAAATGTACTTTGAGTTGTACAAGCTAAATAGTATCAGCATACGATTAAAATTAAGAGGTTATGGTTCTCTATTTCTCCATAGTTAGATGGTTATCCAGTCACTGGGACTTAGGTCTCATCCCTCTATGATTTAAATGTTCTTTCAGATCAGTGAGTATTTCTGCCAGGATCACAAGATAAGCAGGACAGACCCTTAGCTGGTGAAGCTTGCTTGGATGCAAGGGTGTGTAAATGCTAGCCTTGTATATTGAGAGAGTGTGGTTTGATATTTGTATTTTGTATATGTGTATGTGTACAGTGAGATGTAATGATGTTTTAGACCTTTTTGGATATGAATACGAGACTTATGTTTTGGAGAAAATTATGAGCATGATGTGTGCACTTAGGATTTTGATGTCGATTGTGAATGTGATCTTGTAAACTGCCTGAGGAATGTCATGAAAAATATTATCTGAGCAGGTTGATGCTTAGTGTTGATTGAGTGATTTGTGTATATAATTGAGATGAAAATGAAAAGTTTTTAACAGGATGTGTTTTCGTGTGTCTGCCACTTATGATAATTAGTTGGGGTTCTCTAGCTCTTTATGGAGCGCTACATAAAGACTAGTAAAACTCTATCCGATTACCACAAGTGTGCAGGTGTGCTGTCGGTGGCCCCAGAGAGGAGGGGGAGCTGACAAGTTTTGGTATCAGAGCCCTAGGTTATTAGGTCCTAGGGGAATAAGTATGAGTATGAGTCTAGGATGATTGAATGTTTATGATTATAGCTATTGAATGATGAAACTAATGTAATGAATAATGTCTTGTAGGACGATTACTACAAAGGCATCTAGAGAGACAGAGCAATCTTCAGGCAGGGATAGAAGCAAAGGTCAAAGTAGACTCAGAAGGTCAGTTAGAAGAAGTCAAATTGATAGAATGGCTTCTAGTGATTCCACCGAGCCAGTATCTAAGGAGGCTAGAGTGAGGGCTTCAGAGCAGATGCCAGAGTCTTCTTCACAGTCTATTACCCCTGTGCCAGTAGACCCATCTCGAGTACAGACTCAGGGGCCTAGTATGTCAGAGTTGGTAGGCATGATTACTCAGGCTGTGGTAGCAGCTGTGGGTGCTAGTTCTAGCCTTCCATCTAAAAATACGGAGGTTGTGAGGAATGTGGAAAGAGCCAGAAAGTTAGGGGCTCTGGAATTCCAGGGAACTACTGATCCTATTCAGGCCGGGGCATGGCTGCAGAGGATCGAGAGAGTATTTGATGTGATGGGATGCTCTGAGGAGCAGAGGCTGAGTATTGCCACCTTTTTACTGGAGGGTAGAGCCCAGAGTTGGTGGAGATCTATTCAGGGCAGGCAGCCCCAGGGAGTGGAGTTGACATGGGAAAATTTTAGAAGAGAATTTCATCAGCAATATTATTCTGAGATTTATAGGGATCAGAAGAGGAGGGATTTCCTTTGTCTGACTCAGGGGAGGATGTCCGTGGCAGATTATGAAGCCACTTTTGTGGAGTTATCTCAGTTTGCTAGGCCTTGGTGGCTGATGAGAGGGAGAGATGTCGACTATTCCAGGATGGGTTGAATCTCCCTATTAAAGCCAAGACCTGTATGCAGACCTACAATAGTTACTCTGAGTTGGTGCAGGGAGCACTCAAAGCCGAGGAGATTGAAAAAGAATATATGAGTAGGAGGCAGGATAGAATGAAAAGAAGTGCTCCTAGTTATTCTTCTGCTCCGGGAGGGACTCAGCCATTTAAGAAACCCCAGAGGACTGGACAGTTTTATTCTGGGTTTAGAGCCCCTGGTGATGTGGGCAGAAGATCAGTATCTGTGTCAGCATCTAGCCCAGTTCAAAAAAGCCTTATGGGGGTGTGCCTCAGGTTGCCACCAGCAGGGTGTCTGGTGATGTAGGGGAGCAGGGTCGTCCTTCTGGTGGAGGGAGAAATATACCCCCATGTAATGTATGTGGAAAACTTCATTTGGGAGAATGTAGGAGGGGCAATAAGGGATGTTATATTTGTGGTGATCTAGGTCACCTGAAGAGAGATTGCCCTAGGAGAGGGCAGCAGGCTGGTGGGCTTCCTCAGGGGCCAGTAATGCCAAGGGGACAGCCTGTAGGAGGGGTGATGGTAGTGTTGTGGCTTCAGCCAGTCAGGTGGGGCCTAATGTTAATCAGCCAGGAGGGTCATCCAGTATTCCGAGAGCCGAGGCCAGAGTGTTTGCCATGACCAGACAGGAGGCTCAGATTGATCCTGATGTGGTGACAGGTATGCTACCCATCGATAATCATGATGCTTATATTTTAATTGATTCTGGATCTACGCATTCATTTATCTCATGTGAGTTTGCTAAGCATCTAGTTAGAGATGTGGGCCAGTTGGGTAGTCAGTTGGTAGTATCTATGCCCGTAGGGAGGCCTTTTATAGCAGACCAAGTGTATAGAGGTTGTGATATTTCTGTGGGAGTCAGAAATTAGCAGCAGATTTGATTCCTTTGAGGTTGAAAGAGTTTGATGCCATTTTGGGGATGGATTGGCTATCTGTGCATAGAGCCAGAGTAGATTGCTTAAGGAAGGAGGTGATGTTACAAACTTCTGATGATAGAGAGGTCTGTTTTGTTGGTGATAGGAGGGGGTTACCCTCAGGAGTGATTTCAGCTCTGTCAGCCAATAAAATACTAGCAAAGAGATGTGAAGCCTATTTAGCTTGTGCAGTGAGCCTAGAGGGCAATGGTTTAGAGCTGACGAATATCCCTGTGGTAAGGGATTTTTCAGATGTATTTCCTGAGGAGCTGCCAGGGTTACCTCCTGACAGAGGATTTGATTTCAGTATAGATCTAGCCCCAGATACCAGACCAATAGCCAGGGCACCTTATAGAATGGCTCCAGTTGAATTGAAAGAATTGAAAAGTCAGTTAAGAATTATTGGATAAAGGGTTTATTAGACCCAGTATATCACCATGGGGTGCACCAGTGTTGTTTGTGAAGAAAAAGGATGGTACCTTGAGGTTGTGTATAGACTATAGACAGTTGAACAAGGTGACCATTAGAAACAATTATCCATTGCCAAGGATCGATGATTTGTTTGATCAGCTGCAGGGGGCAGCAGTGTTTTCAAAGATTGATCTGAGATCTGGGTATCATCAATTGAGAATAAAGAATGAGGATATATCTAAACTGCTTTCAGGACCAGATATGGTCATTATGAGTTCTTGGTGATGCCATTTGGCTTGACAAATGCTCCAGCTGCTTTTATGGGTCTGATGAATCAAGTATTTCAAGAGTATCTAGATAAATTTGTGATAGTATTCATTGATGACATCTTGATTTATTCTAGAAGTAGTGAAGAGCATGAACAGCATCTGAGGACAGTTTTGCAGATATTAAGAGAAAAGCAATTATATGCAAAGTTTAGTAAAAGTGAATTTTGGCTGGATGAGGTAAAGTTCTTGGGACATGTAGTTTCAGCCGAAGGTATTATGGTAGATCCTCAAAAGATTGAAGCTATAGTAAATTGGGTATCACCTACCAATCAGACTGAGGTGAGGAGTTTCTTGGGGCTAGCAGGATATTATAGAAGATTTATAGAAAATTTCTCGATTTTGGCTTCTCCTATGACTAAGCTGCTTAGAAAGAATATCAAGTTTGATTGGTCTAATGAATGCCAGAAGAGTATGGATGAATTGAAAAAGAGATTAACCTCAGCCCCAATCCTAATACTACCTGATAGTGCCAGTGATTATGTGATCTATAGTGATGCCTCATTGAAGGGTTTGGGGTGTGTTTTAATGCAGAATGGGAAAGTAGTGGCTTATATATCTAGACAGTTGAGATCCCATGAAAAGAATTACCCCACCCATGATTTGGAGTTAGCTGCTGTTATATTTGCATTAAAGGTTTGGAGGCACTACTTGTATGGAAGAAGATGTCAGATATTTACTGATCATAAGAGCTTGAAATATATTCTGACCCAGAAGGAATTGAATTTAAGGCAGAGAAGATGGATTGAATTGATTAAAGACTATGATTGCACTATTGAGTATCACCCAGGGAAAGCTAATGTTGTGGCTGATGCCTTGAGTCGAAAGTCTATGGCCACATTGGCTTCTATCGGAACCGTACAGCTACCCTTGATGATTGAGTTAAGGAGGTTAGATGCAGAGCTAGCTGTAGAAGAATCAGGAGCCTTGTTGGCTACTTTCAGAGTGAGACCCCAAATGCTAGAAGAAATAAGAGAAGCTCAGTTGCTAGATCTACATTTGCTTAAAGCTAGAGATTTAATTCAGAGTGGGTCTCAGTCAGAGTTTTCTGTTAGAGGTGATGGAGTGTTATTATTCAGGGCAGAGTTTGTGTGCCAGCTGTGGAATCAGTGAAAGATCAGATTTTAAGGGAAGCACATAGCTCAGCTTATTCAATGCATCCAGGTAGTACTAAGATGTATAGAACTATCAAACAGAATTACTGGTGGAATGGTATGAAAAAGGAGATAGCTGAGTATGTATCTAAGTGTTTGGTGTGTCAGCAGATTAAGGCTGAACATCAGTGTCCAGCTGGAAAGCTTCAGCCTCTGTTTGTGCCAGAGTGGAAGTGGGAGCATATAACTATGGATTTCGTTGTAGGACTCCCAAAGACCAGAAGGGGCAATGATGCTATATGGGTGATAGTTGATAGATTGACTAAGTCTGCTCATTTTTGCCTATTAAGATTGTCTTTACCTTGGATAGATTAGCAGAATTATATGTGCATGAAATTGTGAGTAGGCATGGTGTGCCAGTATCGATAGTATCAGATAGGGATCCAAGGTTCACATCTCAATTTTGGGCAGAATTACAGAAAGCTTTGGGGACTAAATTGAGGTTCAGTACAACATTTCATCCCCAAACCGATGGTCAGTCAGAAAGAACCATCCAACACTGGAGGATATGCTGAGAGCTTGTGTCATGGAATTTTCTGGTAGCTGGGATGATCATCTACCTTTAATAGAGTTGCTTACAATAACAGCTACCATTCTAGCATTGATATGGCACCATATGAGGCCTTGTATGGGAGAAAATGTAGAACTCCAGTGTGTTGGGATGAGGAGGGAGAGAGAAGGCTGTTAGGCCCTGAGTTAGTGCAGCTTACAGCAGATCAAGTTAAAATTATAAGAGCTAAATTAAAGGCAGCCCAGGATAGACAGAAGAGCTATGCAGATAAAAAGCATAGAGAGGTAAAGTTTGAGGTTGGAGATAGAGTCTTTCTGAAGGTATCTCCTTGGCGAGGTATTATGAGATTTGGAAAGAAAGGCAAGTTGAGTCCCAGGTATATTGGACCCTATGAAATTCTGGAAAGAGTTGGGACACTAGCTTATAGATTGGCTTTACCTCCAGAGTTATCTCAGATTCATAATGTATTTCATGTATCAATGCTTAGGAGGTATGTGCCGGATTCCTCTCATGTGATTCAGTCTGAGACTATAGAGTTACAGGGGGATTTATCATTTGCAACAAAACCAGTGAAGATCTTGAGTAGGGAGATTAAGCAGCTCCGCAGTAAAAGAATTCCATTAGTTAAGGTGCAATGGTTAAATCATCAAAAGAGGAGGCTACATGGGAGCGAGAGGATGAGATGAGATTGAAGTA